>PVKM010005397.1:0-47991 GCA_004027735.1 Carollia perspicillata | reverse complement strand
CTGCTTTTGTTTTAGGTGTGGATGTTAATAATTGTGAATTTGCTGTCCTTTTACTGTTCATATTTTTATCTTCTTTTTCTTAGGTAAGTCCCTTTAACATTTCATATAGTAAGGGCTTGGTGATGATGAACTCCTTGAACTTGATCTTATCTGAGAAGCACTTTATCTGCCCATCCATTCTGAATGAAAGTTTTGCTGGCTAGAGCAGTCTTGGATGTAGGTCCTTGTGTTTCATGACTTGGAATACTTCTTTCCAGCCCCTTCTTGCCTGTAAGGTCTCTTTTGAAAAGTCAGCTGACAGTCTGATGGGAACTCCTTTGTAGGTAACTGTCCCCTTACCTCTTGCTGCTTCTAGAATGCTCTCCTTCATTTTAATCTTGGCTAATGTAACTATGATGTGCCTTGGTGTGTTCCTCCTTGGATCCAACTTCTTTGGGACTCTCTGAGCTTCCTGGACTTCCTGGAAGTCTATTTCCTTTGCCAGATTGGGAAAGTTCTCCTTTACTATTTGTTCAAATAAGTTTTCCACTTGTTGCTCTTCCCCTTCCCCTTGTGGTACTCCTATAATTCGGATGTTGGAATGTTTAAAGATGTCCTGGAGGTTCCTCAGTCTCTCCTCATTTTTTTGAATTCTTGTTTCTTCATTCTTTTCTGCTTGGTTGTTTCTTTCTTCCATCTGGTCCACTCCATTGATTTGAGTCCCAGTTTTCTTCCCATCACTACTGGTTCCCTGTGCATTTTCCATCATTTCACTTATGAACGCCTTCATTTTTTCATCTAATTTGCGACCAAAATCAACCCATTCTGTGAGCATCCTGATTAGCACTGCTTTGAACTGTGCATCTGATAGGTCGGCTATCTCTTGCTTGCTTAAAAGTATTGGCTCTGGGACTCTGAGCTTCTCTTCTGTTTGAGTCATTTTTGGTCAGATGGCGCCTGTTGCGTATGAGGGGCGGAGCCTTAGGTGTTCACCAGGGCGGGGCAGCCTAGTCACCAAGTTGTGACGCTGTCTGTGGGGGCTGGGTCTGAGAGGGAACAATGTTGCCTGTTCTGCGCTCTCTTGAATTTGCGTCCCCTCTGCTGCCTCCCACAAACAAACTGGGCCCCTCTGGCGCTAATTCCCAGGTGGGCGGGCCTATGCACACTTGGAGACCTTGCGGGTCTCCCTGGCAACCTCTCCTGTGAGGCTGGGAGACTCTCCCCGCACCGTGTTTTTAGGCTTTATTGCCCGTTGCTGGGGCCCTGGGCTGTGCGGTTCGTCTCACTGCCCGCTCTTGCCTAGTTTATCTGCATGCAAATGTGTGTCCACGGTTGGCCAACTGCCCTGCGTGCCTTGTATGCTCTGCTCCTCCCCTCCCTGCATCTGGGGTCTGCAAGCTCCACGTCACCTACGCCGCCTGGCACTCCCAAGCCTGGCGGCCACCAGGTTTTCCTGCTGCTTTCCCTCTCCACCGGCTGCCGACTGCGCCCCTCTTACCGGTCTGGTTGAATGTTTGTCGGACTTCTGTAGTTCAATTTTCTGTGTTCTGGTTGTATTATTGTTTATAAATATTTGTTGTCCTTAATCTTGGTTGTGAGAGGAGGTACAGTGTTTCCACCTACGCCTCCATCTTGGCCGGAAGTTCACTTATCTTTATAGAATGTGATAGCTCTGTGCTTACCTTAAGGCATTCAGGTCATTAATTTATAACTAGGTCTGGCAGTCTTTGACTTCGAGTTAAAGTATGTGGACTTAATCTTTTCTTTCCTCATACTTAGATATACAATGCAAAATGCTAAATAAATTTCAATAGCACATTAAAAGAGCTATATTGCAAAGGGATAACAAAAGCCATTCTTTCAGTGATGTAACTTCTGTATTTTGATTGTGGCGGTGGGTGCACAAACCTACACAGATGATAAAATTGTATAGCATTAAACACAAACAAATTAGTACATATGAAACTGGGGAAATCTGAGTAAGATCTGTGGAATATCTCAATATCAGTATCTTGGTTGTGATGACTATAGTTTTGCAAGGTGTTATTGGAGGGAATGGTGTAAAGGGTTTACTATTTCTTAAAACTGCAAGTGAATCTGTAAGTACCTCAAATAAAATGTTCATTTAAAAAAAGAAAGAGTTGTATACCATTATGAATTGCATTTTTTTCTCCAGGAATCCAAGGGAATATGATACTAAGAAATCTATTACTATAATTAATTATACAAATAGCTAACAGAGGACATAAATTGGTGTTTCCCTAATGTGTAAAGTGTCAATATGTAAAAATATGTAATGTATGTAAAAATATAAATGAGTACATGCATTTATGTATAATGCTGAATGAGGTGACACTGGGACATTCCTATTCAAATGTAGGTGAAGAAGAGGGTGCCCCTTTTTCATCGTTATTTAATAATGTTACTAAGACACTAGTTAATAAAATTAGAAAAGAGAAGTTAGAAGGATAAAAATAGAAAATAATTAAGATTGTTATTTGTAAATGATGCTGTATACGTTGATAATCCGAAGATAATTAGTTAATAAACTTGTAAGAGAGTTCAGTGAGATGATTGACTAATAGAGTAATAAATGAGAAATCAGTAACTTTTATGTATATAAATAACTAGCAAATAAAATGGAAGAAGAGATTCCATTATAAAGGAGATAAAATATCTAGGAATAAACTTAATTATCAGGTTTAAGATTTATATGAAGAAAGTTTTCAGAACACTACTGAGTCTAGAACAAATGGAAAAGCGTAAAAGGTTTTTGAATAAGAAAGCATCGTTGACCCCGGCTGGTGTAGCTCAGTGGATTGAGTGTGGGCCTGCGAACCAAGGAATCGTGGTTCAGTTCCCAGTCAGGGCATAGGCCTGGGTTGCAGGCCAGTTCCCAGCAGGGGACGCATGAGAGGCAACCATACATTGATGTTTCTCTTCCTCTCTCTTTCCCTTACCTTCTAAAGATAAATACATAAATCTTTAAAAAAATTTAAAAAAACATTATTGAAGATGTTAATTCTCTCAAAATTTATTTACAGAATGTTTAATTGTGTTAAAATTACATAACATCAAATCTTTTAAACCATTTTTACATGTATTGTGGGCATTATGTTCACATTATGAAACCATCATTACTACTCATCTACAGACTTTTTCAACTTTCCACAGCTGAAATTCTTTACCCATTAAACAGTGACTCCCAATTATCCCCTTGCCATAACCCTTAGCAACTGCCATTGTACTTTCTATGAATTTGATGACTATAGGATTTTATTCATTTTTCCCTTGTTTCATAGAAATTGAATCATATAGTATTTCTCTTTTTGTTACTGGCTTATTTAGCATAGTATCTTTAAGGTCCATCTATGTTATAACATGTCAAAATTTCCTTCCTTTTAAAAGCTGAATGTATTCCATTATACATGTATATACCACATTTTATTTATTGTTCATCTATTGATGGATGTCGATGGAGTTGCTTCCATCTTTTGACTAGTTGTGAGTAATGCTGCTGTGAACATCAGTGTATAAATAACTGTTTAATCCCTCCTTTCACTTTTTTGGGGTATGTGCAAATTTAACAGTCAAAGTAACATTTCTTGGCACTAGATAAGTTGCTTGTAAAGTTTGTATTGAAAAATAAGAGAATCCAAGACATTTTTGAAAAGAGCAATAACATAGGGATCCAACTTATTAGATAATAAAATTATGTTAAAATGATCAGAATCTTGTGGTAGTGGTCAATGGATAGACAGAAATTCAACAACCCAGAATGTAGTATCTAACAATAGCCTCGTTTTTGTACAGGAATTTATTACATAAGAAGGGTAGCATTTCACATCTGAGGATGAATGATTGAATGATTCAGTAAATTTCATTAGAACTTGGTAGCTATTGTCTAGTAGATAGTACACACACACACACACATTAAAATTCAGGAGTGTACGGCTTTTTATCTCTTTAAAATGTTGTATTTCCTTTCAGATCAAAAAGATGCCTTTGTTTTTCACATTTAAAAGCTACTTTGATTCCACTTATCATCTAGCTCAGATTCTCATTTATTTGTTTCTCTCTTGTTGTATAAATGGTTTTAAATATTTCTCTGCCCATTCTCTTTAAAACCCATTCCAATCATGTTTTTGCTCTTGCACTTTACAGAAACTGCTGTTGCGTGGTTACCAAACAGATATATGTTCTGATTTTTGTTGAATCTATCAGTTGCTATTCTTGGAAATATGTCTGTCCTTCACTTCAGTTTCAAGGTACCTCACACACTGTGTGTGCGTGTGTGTGTGTGTGTTTCCTTGTTATCTTCTGATTCCTCAGTCTTTGCTAGTTCTTTATCTTCATGATCTTGTAATGTTGCAGTGCCTCACCATTAGACTTTATTCCTCTACTCTTCTGTTTGTGTTCATTCCCACCTGGTTATATCAATCAGTCTTGAGGCTTTAAATGTCTATATGCTGTTGCCTTCCAAATTCAGATCTTCCTGCTCAGACTTCCTTTATGTGGATGTTTAGAAGGCATTTCAGACAGTTCATGTCCAAAAAGAGTTCCTGATAATCACCTTTAATCCTCCTCCTACCAAAGTCTTTATCTTCTCATCACTTGTACTGTTTTTACCATAGTCTAAGTCATTATCATCTCTTGTCAGGATTAATATAGCTTGCCAACAAGACTCTATCCTACTACCCTTGAATCCCTATGGCTTTATGAAGAGAGCAGCTAGAGGTGTTACCAGTAGAAATAGGTCTTTTCAGTGAAGTCATGAGAAAAACATTTCAGGGACTCATGCATAGGAGGATGAGGTGTAGTGGTAAGATTTATTGGAGCAAAAATAAAAGACTGTCCCCAGATGCTTGGTGTCTCATCCATGACCAGACTAGATGGCTAAGCTCCATCTCTCTGTGGAGGAAGCCCAGGAGGACCAGAGTCCAGCTATTCTGTGTTATTGGCCTGGCATCCAGCAGCATATCTAAAGCTTTTATAGTTCAGTTCAGTCCATGCCAAAGCTTAGTACACCTCAGACTCTGTCTCCAGCCATGCTCTGGCCAGTATTGCTCTGCTGCACTCACGTCTACATTTGGAGCTGCGCAGCTGCCAGGTTTGCATGGTTGCTATGGAAAGAAGAATGCTGAAACGATCAGGCAAATGCATGCTACCCAGACAGGCCTTTGTTTAGCTCTGATTACATTGCTTTGGGCTTTGGTGAAAGCAGGGCTTCTTTCAAAATAACCAGTCTATTTTCTAATCCTTCACAGGATTGTTGTGGGCCCTCTCCCTAACCAATCCAGTCGTCTTCCCTCGTTTTCCAGCCTAGACTGCGTGCGCCCTTTTGTGTCATTTTGGCTCCTACTGTACATGCCTGAATTTTTGCTGCATCATCTGGTTTCCACTGTGCATGTGCCGAGCAAAGGACTTTGTTCTACTGTTTTTATTCCTCTCTTAGCTAATGACCAGCAGGCCAATTCTTCCTGGCTGTGTCAAGGATGAAGTCCCCTCAGTGGAGAATGTGGTTGTCCCCTGGGGAGCCTGTGAATGTTGTGGCTTCCTAGTGAATCAGACTTAATGTCCGATTCAGCTACCTAGTTTATTAGTCTTAATGTCCAATTCCATTTGCTCCCTTTCTTAATGAATAACTACCTAGCTACATGCTAACAGAGGGAGGGTATATTTAAAGATGTAAGTGAAAGCATGTCACTTGTTGCTCAAAAACTTTTAGTGCTTCCCCATTTCATTCCGAGTAAAAGCACAGCCATTATAATGTCCTAAAGGCCCTCCATGATCTAACTAGCCCTCTCTGATTACATATCGTATTACTCTAGCCTAGTTAATTGCTTAAGTCTGGCTACACTAACTTTCTTCATGTTCCTGTTAACTGCCGCACTTGTTTTTGTTCAGGTGTTACTGGATCGGTAAGGCCTAGTCTAGACACCTAACTCAGTTTTGCATTTTCTCTTTTAGCACTCTCAGTTGCCTTCTGTTTTTCCCATAGCAGTTACCACCTATTAACAAAAAATATTTTTAAAATTTACTGTTTTTCCTTATTGTGTTTCTCTCCCCCTAACATGTAATAAGCTTCATGAGACCAGGGATTTTTGTCTTTATTGTTCTTTGCTGTATCTGCAACAATGAGTGTCACCCAGTACTTGTTGAATGAAGAATTAGGTCACGACCTTTTCTAATAAAACATTCCAGTGGCTTCCCATCTCTTAGACTAAAAAAGTCTGCCCCCCTACCTCCTGCCCACCTGCTCTTCCCTTGATTACTCCAGCTAATCTGGATTCCGTGAATGTACCAGACAAGGCCTCTGCCTCTGAGCCTTACCTCTTGTTTCCTTTTTTTGTATTGTCCTTTTCTGAGGTAGTTATGTAGATCCCTCTTTCATCTCCTTTGGGTTTTTCTGTAAATGTAATCTCAATGAGGACTTCCTTGGCAACCTACTTTGATACTGCAAATCCTTTCCCACCCTCGTTTTTTTTCCTTTTCTTCTTTCATTCCCTGCTTTTCCATATAGCACATTTCATGTATTTTTTATTGCCTCTCCCCTTCTCATGCATTAGAATGAAACCTCCATGGTGAAAGATTTTTTCCCACTGTTGTTATTCTTAGCACTTAAACAGTAGGTGCTTAATATCTATTTGCTGAAAAATGAATTCTTTCATGGAGCAAAAATTTAAGGTTACAAAGTAAATAAAATCAGTAGTATTCTTGAACACCATCAGTTTATAGAGTTAGAAAACATAACAAAAATTTACTCACAAAAGTAACAACAGTATTTTTGAGATATTTAGAAATAAACTTGACAGCAAGTGTCTAGGATATATATGAATAAAATTGTAAAAATCCAGTAACACCAAAACGCTTGATTTTGGAGCTAAAGTTGATATTGAGATATTGTTTTTCTTATATTAGTGTACAAAGATAAAACCACTTGGAATTTTAGCCCTGGCTGGTGTGGCTCAGTCGACTGAGTGCCAGCCTGTGAACCCAAGGGTTGCTGGTTCCATTCCCACTCAGGGCCCATGCCTGGGTTGCTAGCCAGGTCCCCAGTTAGGGGCATGGGAGAGGCAACAGATCAATGAATCTCTCATACATTGATGTTTCTCTGCCTCTCTTTCTTCTTTCCCTCTCTTCTCTCTAAACGTAAATAAACAAAATATTTTTAAAAAATTAACTTGGAATTTAAAAACTTTTAAATGGATCTCAAGATCATCTGGAAGAATACATATGCAAAAATAAATGGAGCCTTATGAAATGTTCTAAAATTATTGGTGGTAGTTGCACGGCTCACTGAATATAACAAAAATTATAAAATTTGTGTTTTAAAGGGTAAGTTTTATGGTATGTGAATTATAGCTCAGTAATGTTGTTATAAATAAAATAACCAAGGAATTTCTATAAGAATACAAAAAGGGAAATTTAGTATTTTCAAGCATAAAGCATTTTATAAGGTTATAGTATCATCTGTCCATTTTTTCCCATGTATCTGTCCAACATGACTTGTTGAAGATACTGTTATCTCTTCATTGTATACCCTTGCCTCCATTGTTGTAAATTAATTGACCATGTACATGTGGGTTGGTTTCTTGGCTCTGTATTCTGTTTCATTGAACTATGTATCTGTTTTTGTGCAAGTACCCTACTTTTTGATTATTTTAACATTGTAATATACTTTGAAATCAAGGAATGTGATATCTTCAACTTTATTCTTTTTTTCTCGAGCGCATTGGCTACATTCCACATGAAGTTAGGATTATTTTACTTCAATTAGACTTTTTTTGAAGGACTATTGCTTATCTTGTATCTGACATGTGATCCATAGGTTTGTTTGATTGTAATATTAAATTGAAGTGATATAAGGTTTACCCTCTCTAAAACCTTTTTCTTGTTTAAATTTTAGGACCCTTCAAAGTTGTACAAGAAAGCAGGTGATATTGCAGCCATTCAATGCCAATCTGAAGAAAACATCCATCTTCATTCACAGGGAGAAAACAATCCTTTGTCTAAGAAGCTTTCTCCAGTACAGTCAGAAATGACAAATTACATTAATGCAACATCGTCTACTCTTGTTGGTAGCCAGGATCCTGATTTAAAGGACAGGACATTACTCAATGGAGGAACAAGTGTAACAGAAAAGTTGGCACAGCTTATTGCAACTTGTCCTCCCTCCAAGTCTTCCAAGACAAAACTGAAGAAGTTAGGTACTGGCTCTACTCCTTCAGGATTGGTTAGCAAGGATTTGATCAGGAAAGCAGGTGTTGGCTCTCTAGCTGGAATAATACATAAGGACTTAATTAAAAAACCAGCTATTAGCACAGAAGTTGGATTGATAACTAAAGATCCTGGGAAAAAGCCAGTGTTTAATGCAACAGTAGGGTTGGTCAGTAAGGACTCTGTGAAAAAACTAGGAACTGGCACTACAGCGGTATTCATTAATAAAGACTTAGGCAAAAAGCCAGGGACTATCACTACAGTAGGACTGGTGAGCAAAGATTCAGGAAAGAAGCTAGGAATTGGTATTGTTCCAGGTTTAGTGAATAAGGAATCTGGAAAGAAATTAGGATTTGGCACTGTGGTTGGACTGGTTAATAAAGACTTGGGAAAAAAACTGGGTTCTACTGTTGGCCTAGTGGCCAAGGACTGTGCAAAGAAGATTGTAGCAAATTCAACAATGGGATTAGCTAATAAGGACATTGGAAAGAAACTAGTGAGTTGTCCTGTGGTAGGACTGGTCAGTAAAGATGCCCTAAACCTTAAAGCTGAAGCACTGCTCTCCACTCAGGAATCACTTAAAGCTTCTTACACAAATGTCAGTAGTCATGAAAGTCAGGAACTTTCTGAATCCCTGAAAGACAGTGCCACCAACAAAACTTTTGAGAAGAATGTTGTACGGCAGAGTAAAGAAAACATATTGGAAAAGTTCTCAGTTCGAAAAGAAATCATTCATTTGGAGAAAGAAATGTTTAATGAAGGAACATGCATTCAGCAAGATAGTTTCTCATCCAGTGAAAGGGGGTCATATGAAACCTCAAAGCATGAAAAGCAACCTCCTGTATATTGCACTTCTCCAGACTTTCAAATGGGAACTGCTTCTGATGCATCTACAGCTAAATCCCCTTTTAGTGCAGTAGGAGAAAGCACTCTCCCTTCCCCATCACCTACTGTATCTGTTAATCCTTTAACCAAAAGTCCCCCTGAAACTTCTCCACAGTTGGCTCCTAATTCATTACTTTTAAGTCCTACTACAGAACTAAGGGAAGAAATTTCTGAATCTGGTGGAAAGAACCAATTTGCTTCTGAAAATACCCACTTGAACATTGGTCACAGGCCTGTGGGTCATATCATGAATATTGAATGTAAAGGGATTGATAAAGAGCTAAGTGATTCAAAAGCTACACATATAGATATTCCAAGAATAAGCTCTTCTCTGGGAAAAAAGCCAAGTTTGACTTCTGAATCCAGTGTACATACAATTACCCCTTCAGTTGTTAACTTCACTAGTTTATTTAGTAACAAGCCCTTTCTAAAACTTGGTGCGGTAACTGCCTCTGACAAACACTGCCAAGTTGTTGAGAGCCTAAGCAATAGTTTGC
This sequence comes from Carollia perspicillata, assembly GCA_004027735.1. Lineage (NCBI taxonomy): Eukaryota > Metazoa > Chordata > Mammalia > Chiroptera > Phyllostomidae > Carollia > Carollia perspicillata. The sequence goes on along the minus strand of PVKM010005397.1, from coordinate 38,410 downwards.
AGTCCAAACCATTAAAAAAAAGGAAAGGAAGAAAACCTCGGTGGACTAAAGTGGTGGCAAGAAGCACATGCCGATCTCCAAAAGGGCTAGAATTAGAAAGATCAGAGCTGTTCAAAAATGTTTCATGTAGCTCATTATCACATAGTAACTCTGAGCCAGCCAAGTTTATGAAAAACATTGGACCATCTTCATTTGTAGATCATGACTTTCTTAAACGCCGTTTGCCAAAGCTGAGCAAATCTACAACTCCATCTCTTGCTCTCTTAACTGACAGTGAAAAACCATCTCACAAGTCTTTTGCTACTCACAAACTGTCCTCCAGTATGTGTGTCTCTAGTGACCTTTTGTCTGATATTTATAAGCCCAAAAGAGGAAGACCTAAATCTAAAGAGATGCCTCAACTGGAAGGTCCACCTAAGAGGACTTTAAAAATCCCTGCCTCTAAAGTTTTTTCTTTGCAGTCTAAGGAAGAACAAGAACCCCCAATTTTACAACCAGAAATCGAAATTCCTTCCTTCAAACAAAGTCTGTCTGTATCTCCTTTTCCGAAAAAGAGAGGCAGACCTAAGAGGCAAATGAGGTCACCAGTCAAGATGAAGCCACCTGTACTATCAGTGGCTCCATTTGTTGCCACCGAAAGTCCAAGCAAGCTAGAGTCTGAAAGTGACAACCACAGAAGTAGCAGTGATTTTTTTGAGAGTGAGGATCAACTTCAGGATCCAGATGACCTAGATGACAGTCATAGGCCAGCTGTCTGTAGTATGAGTGACCTTGAAATGGAACCAGATAAAAAAATTATCAAGAGAAACAATGGACAGTTGATGAAAACCATTATCCGCAAAATAAATAAAATGAAGACTTTAAAGAGAAAGAAACTGTTGAATCAGATTCTTTCAAGCTCTGTAGAGTCAAGTAATAAAGGGAAAGTGCAATCCAAACTCCATAATACAGTGTCAAATCTTGCTGCCACATTTGGCTCTAAGTTGGGACAACAGATAAACGTCAGTAAGAAAGGAACCATTTACATAGGAAAAAGGAGGGGTCGAAAACCAAAAACTGTCTTAAATGGCATTCTTTCTGGTAGCCCTACCAGCCTTGCGGTTCTTGAGCAAACAGCTCAGCAGGCAGCTGGGTCAGCATTAGGACAGATCCTTCCCCCTTTACTTCCTTCATCCGCTAGTAGTTCTGAGATTCTTCCATCACCTATTTGCTCTCAGTCTTCTGGGACTAGTGGAGGTCAGAGCCCTGTAAGTAGTGATGCAGGCTTTGTTGAACCCAGTTCAGTGCCATATTTGCATTTACACTCCAGACAGGGCAGTATGATTCAGACTCTTGCAATGAAGAAGGCCTCAAAGGGGAGGAGGCGATTATCTCCTCCTACTTTGTTGCCAAATTCTCCTTCACATTTGAGTGAACTCACATCTCTGAAAGAAGCTACTCCTTCTCCCATTAGTGAGTCTCATAGTGATGAGACCATTCCCAGTGATAGTGGAATTGGAACAGATAATAATAGCACATCAGATAGGGCAGAAAAATTTTGTGGGCAAAAAAAGAGGAGGCATTCCTTTGAGCATGTTTCTCTGATTTCCCCTGAAACCTCTACAGTTCTAAGCAGTCTTAAAGAAAAACATAAGCATAAATGTAAGCGCAGGAATCATGATTACCTCGGCTATGACAAGATGAAAAGGCAGAAACGAAAACGGAAAAAGAAATATCCCCAACTCCGTAATAGACAGGATCCAGACTTCATTGCAGATCTGGAGGAATTAATAAGTCGTCTAAGTGAAATTCGAATCACCCATCGAAGTCATCATTTTATCCCCCGAGACCTCCTGCCAACTATTTTTCGAATCAACTTTAATAGTTTCTATACACATCCTTCTTTCCCCTTAGACCCTTTGCACTACATTAGAAAGCCTGACTTAAAAAAAAAGAGAGGAAGACCCCCTAAGATGAGGGAGGCAATGGCTGAAATGCCCTTTATGCATAGCCTTAGTTTTCCTCTTTCTAGTACTGGATTCTATCCCTCTTATGGCATGCCTTATTCTCCCTCACCTCTTACAGCTGCTCCGATAGGATTGGGTTATTATGGAAGGTATCCCCCTACTCTTTATCCACCTCCTCCATCTCCTTCTTTCACTACTCCACTTCCACCTCCTTCCTATATGCATGCTGGTCATTTACTTCTCAATCCCACCAAGTACCATAAGAAAAAACATAAGCTCCTTAGACAGGAGGCCTTTCTTACAACCAGCAGGACTCCCCTCCTTTCCATGAGTACCTACCCTAGTGTTCCCCCTGAAATGGCCTATGGTTGGATGGTTGAGCACAAACACAGACACCGTCACAAACATAGAGAACACCGTTCTTCTGAGCAACCCCAGGTTTCCATGGACACTGGCTCTTCCAGATCGGTCCTGGAGACTTTGAAGCGCTATCGGTTTGGAAAGGATACTGTTGGAGAACGATATAAACATAAGGAAAAGCACCGGTGTCATATGTCCTGCCCTCATCTTTCTCCTTCAAAAAGCTTAATAAACAGAGAAGAACAGTGGATCCACCGAGAGCCTTCAGAATCAAGTTCATTGGCCTTGGGATTGCAGACACCTTTACAGGTTGATTGTTCGGAAACTTCTCCAAGTTTATCCCTTGGAGGATTCACTCCCAGCTCTGATCCAGCCAGCAGTGATGAACATACAAACCTTTTCACAAGTGCAATAGGCAGCTGCAGAGTTTCAAACCCTAACTCCAGTGGCCGGAAGAGATTAACTGACAGCCCTGGACTGTTTTCTACACAGGACACTTCACTAAATCGGCCTCACAGAAAGGAGCCACTGCCTTCCAACGAAAGGGCGTTACAGGCCTTGTCAGGTAAGAGGGTCATTTTGTTGCCTCTTACTTGCATGTGTTAGAGAAACAGATTATTTTGCCCACTGGTTGCCTGATACGTGTTTTTGAACTTAAAAAAAAATTTTTTTAATACAGGGAAAGAAACATCGATTTTGTTGTCCCACCTGTCCATGCATTTGTTGGGTTGCTTCTTTCTTTGTGCCCTGACTGGAGATCAAACCCTTAACCTTGGTATATTGAGATGGTGGTCTAACCAACTGAGCTACCGAGCCAGGGCTGTACATGAACTTTTAATAGATATTTGGGTTTTGTTTCTATAAACATTTTGAAATGCTGTCTTCAGAGTTCTCACTTTCAATAGGTATGAGAAGTAAGATAAGTCATGTCTTTGCATTAATTTTGGCTTTTGAGAAGAGATACACTATCAAAACAAATAACAATCATCTTTTGGAAACCAAGAAAAATGATTTATCTTTCTTATGCAAGTAGACTATTATTACACAGTTTCTTTAGTGAGAAATGGCTCATGGATATCCGTTAGTAGCTATGCTGGGATTTTTGTATATACTAATCCAATAATTATAAATGCTTCTGTGCTATAGGAAGAGTATGATCTTAATCCTGTTTGTCTCGTAATAAAAATCTAAGCATTCAAATTATCAACTTTATGAAATTTAACTGAGTATTCAGAGGGATTTCCTCTTGCAGAGTACCTTTAAGTATCTTTATAAAAGCTGCTTTATTGGATACAAAGTGGAATGAAACAAATTTAGGTAATTCATTTGTAATGTCTAGAAAGTGTCTTTTAAGGGTTGAAAGATAAAAATTAAGAAAGAACTGTTGCCCATTCATGTAGGACAGCGATTTTCAACCTTTTTCATCTCTTGGCACACATCAACAAATTACTGAAATTGTATTTTTTGTCTATCTGACAAAAAATAGGTATAATTTTGATTCATTCATGTTGGATGGCTATTGTTGTGCTGGCTGTTGTCATTTTTTTATTTGATAGTCTAAGAGAGAAAAGAAGGCAATGCCCCTGTCTAGTCGGTATTGCATGTTTTAAAAATTCTTGCAACAGGCACACCAGTTGAAAATCACTGATAGTGACAATATCTCTAAGTAAGAAATTTTTTAATTAACAATTTCAACCCTATGGGTTTGTAAATAACTTTAGGAAGTCCATAAAACCTCTGATGTTGTAAGTAAAATTATGTGTATGTATGCTTGTGTGTATTTTTCAGGGGAAAGTTCATATATTTTATCAGGTTCTCCAAGTAAACTCTTTAAGCCTCAATATAACTTCCTATAAAATGGAGTTAGTAGGATTATTATAAGAAGTATGTGATATTATAGTGTTGATCAGTGTGCTTTGCACATAGTAAGGACACAGATGTTAATTGGTATTATTTACCCGAAAGATTAAAAACTTGTGTATTTCAGGAAATAAGGCCCTCAGAAACAAAGGTTTTGATTTTCATTATTCATGAACTTTCTTTAAAAAATATTTTATTAATTAATTAATTTATTTATTTATTTATTTATTTATTTATTTATAGAATGGGGAAGGGAGTGAGAAAGAGAGAGAGAAACATCAATGTGTGGTTGCCTCTCATGTGTCCCCTACCCAGGGACCTGGCCTGCAACCCAGGCATGTGCCCTGACTGGGAATCGAACTGGCGACCCTTGGGTTCGCAGCCCGTGCTCAATCCCACTGAGCTACACCAGCCAGGGCTATTCATGAACTTTTGAAAAATAAAAAGCTGCATTGGTGGAAAAGCTGAGCATTCTTTAGTTTTTAACACTGTAATAAAAAGAAAAAAATCTTAAATTGTAATTGTATTCATTCAACAAAACAATTTTTTTGCTAAGACATTTCAGTAAAGTATTTGATTGTATACTCTTGAAGAAAATAGGATGTAATTCACCCCCTAGATTTTTTAAAAGATTTTATTTTTAAAAAATATATTTTAATTACAGTTCACATACAGTATTTTATTAGTTTCAGCTGTACAATATAGTGATTCAACATTTATATACCTTTCAAAGTGATCACCATGATAAGTCTAGTAACCACGTCAACAATTTTTCAATAAATGCTTAATGAACAGTCTTTGAATATTTACTTTCTGCCAGGTATTCTACTTTGTGGGTCCTTGTGATATAATAGGTTCATTGTTCTCATTGAACTTATAGTGGAAGAGATGGGGAATTAAAAAAATTATGTGTTAAATATCATTAAAATTGATATAAAGGATATGTGTGTGTGTGTGTATATACACACATATACAAGTCTGTCCAGACAAAATACAGCCATTGTTAATATATCAAAAACGTTAGTGCAACAACGATATAACCTTGCTTCCAAGGAGATTGGACAGGAATGAGCATACATTATTAATGACCTCACTGTACTACTTAGTCAGTGGGGGCAATAGACAGAGTTGAATGATCATGTGTACTTTGTGGCCGTTGTGTTCAAAATGAGCAAGTAGAGCTATGAATCTGCATCAGTGTTTGCATTAAGCTTGAACATTCCTCCGCGGAAACTATTTGGATAATTCAGAAAGCTTTTCAGGGACAATGCAATGAGTGCAGCACAAATAAAAGTGTGGCACAAATGCTCCAAAGATGGTTGAGAATCTGTTGAAAGTGATCCACATTCTGGAATGCCTGCAACAGGCAGAACACCTGAGAGAATATTGAATGTGTACGAGTTGCAATCAACAAAGATTGGTGACTGACAGTGTGAGAACTAGAAGCTGATTAGGGGATTCCAAAAACTACTGTGTCTGAGATATTGACCCAGGATCTTGGCACAAAACGTGTCGTGGCAAAATTAATTCTGTGGCTTCAGCTACCTAGCAGAAGGAACATCATGCTGTAGTTGCTAATGATTTGAGTCAAACCACTACCCGTGAACCAGATTTCCTCAAGAAGGTCATAACCAGAGATGAATCCTGGGTCTACAGCTATGATCCAGAAACAAAGGCCCAGTTGTCCCAATGGAAGTCACCTGGTTCTCCACACCCAAAAAGGCGACGTGTTACACTTTGAAGGGAACTGAGGCATCATTGTACTCTGTACACTGTTTCTTGTACCTTCTTCAGTAAATGTCTCTATTTTTCATATACATGAAAAATACTTTGTGGACAGATCTCGTGTGTGTGCATACATGAATCTTAATATGAAGTACAGGGTTCTGTGACAGCATGTAATGGGGGTTTAACCCAGTGACGCTTCCCTGAAAAAGGGACCCTGCCCTGGCTGGTTTGGCTCAGTGGATTGAGTCCTGGCCAGAGAACCAAAAGGCTGCCAGTTCAGTTCCTGGTCTGGGCACATGCTTGGGTTGCACGCCAAGTAACCAGTTGGGGGGCATGCAAGAGGCAGGTGATAGATGTATCTCTGACACATTGATATTTCTCTCCCTAAAAAAAAAGAGAGAAAGAAAAAGGGACCCTAAACTGCTACCTGAAGGATCAGCAGCAGTTAGCTAGCTAGGTAAACAGAATTCCACCAATTGATTTATTTATTACATTCCAAATCCTCTAGCACTGTTCTAGACACTGGCATAGAGTAGAGTAAAGACAAGATATTTGACCTCATTAATTTTTCGCTTAGTGAAAAAGGATAAACAATGTAGTGGTAAGCACATATATAATGGCATAGTTGAGAAAAATACTGTTAAGTTAATACAACATTGTTAGGGTGAATAATTAGGGGAAAGGTGGTACCTATTAGATAAGAATTATTAGCTATGTCTCGAGGATAAAAAGTTGAAACTTGAAGAATGAGAAGCTAATAGCTGCTCAATTTTAGTGAAGAATACTTTTAAAGATCCTGAATTGGGAAGGAGCTTAGTCATTTTTTAAAAACTAGCGTGGAAGAAGAGGATCATTGTGGTAGAAGAAGGACTATAAAAGAGAAGGTGGTGAGAGAGTTGTGGTGAAAGAAAGAAGCCAGACCATGTGTTAAAGAGTTTGGATTGTATACTAAAAGCAGAAGACAGACTATTGAATTTAGATATGTGTTTTTAAAACATCATTCTAGCTCAAGTATTAGAGGACAAAAATAGTTACAAGGAAACCAGTTAGTTGGCAATAGCAGAATAGTAATCTAGGTGAGCTATTGCTTAGATGGGGGTGTTGGCAGACTTCTGTGTGAACTTATGATTGTGGTGCTTTGACAATATAGAGAAGACAGGAAGAGCAGATTTTGGGAGAACGCAAGTATGCTTTGTAGTATGTATAAACTTCAAGATGCCTTTAGAACATCCAAGTAGAGCTGTTGAACAGGATGTTGAACATCTAGTTGTGGAGCTCAGTAAAAATGTTCAAACTGAAGATACGGACATTTCACTATAAGTTTTTGAAAAACTCATTTGGCAAAATCATTCACTAAAATTAAATGACTTTTTCAAAAGAGTTAGGAGCAGATTATCAAAACCTATGCAATTTCTTAACTAGAGAAGGAAGGAAAAGAATGATTCCAAAAAATACCAGCAATAGTTAAAAAGACATGTTTAAATTGTTTAATGAACAAGAAAGTACTACAGTAAACAGATGCCTTATTTTCTAAAGACATTAATTTTTAGAGAGAGGGGAAGGGAAGGAGAAAGGGAGGGAAACATCGATTTGTGAGAGATATATCGATTGGTTGCCCCTCTGGCACATCCCCAACTGGGGACCTGGCCTAAAACCCAGACATTTGCCATGACTGAGAATTGAACCAGTGACCTTTTGGTTCTCAGGCCAGCACTCATTTCATTGAGCCACACCATCCATAGCAGACAGAGGACTTCGTAGGAAAATAAAGTAGCTTGCAGAAGGGCATGTAAAGAAGGGTTGAAGCTGCTCAGTTGTAGACATAAAAGTACGTAATTAGCAGATAAATAAAGTGATGCCATATATAGCTAGTTCTGGTTTCTTGGTTTGTTTCTTTTGTGTGAAGATTGGGTAAAACTAAACAATAAGTGCTTGCAGGAAAGTCTGTGACCAGTTGGAGCCACAAGGAAGAATGTGGGATGAATGGCCATTCTGAACAAAACTGCATTGCTCAATGGTTCACAGCATTTAGTTTTGGTTAGTGTACTTTTTGTTCAACTACTAACTTGGTGCTTCAAAACATTAATGTACTTTGAAAAATCATGTATGAATTCACAGTACTTCCATATTATCCTGGTATTCTTATGTTTATCAATTATGTATGAACAATTTCACTTTATAGAAACAGTACAAAAAACCAGACTCTACATATATGAATAGTCTAATTATCAATTGGTCATCATAAGAATGAAGATACTTCCCTACAGAGAGATTATAGAGTAAGAAAAGAGGAGAACCTTGGACAGCTCTGGGGAACTTCAATATTTTAAATAGTGGTTAAAAACCACCACCTTTGGTTAATGTGACCTTTTGTGATCTCTACAAGTTTTTTTAAAGTTGCTGAAATTTAAAAATCTGGAGATTTCACATAGAACTTCAGAATTCTGCTTCTCTTGAAAAAATTAGAATAACTGACAACAATTCACTTTTTTTTTTTTGTAGGACATTAATGGCTGGATCTTACAGTAGCAACCTCCCCTCCACCACCCCCTTTAGTTGAGGCGTGCATTTTTCAGTTTGCCTTAGTCCTTACAGTTTCCTGTTGTGTGTTATATATGGTCCAGTTCAGTTATTTAAGTAGTATATTCGGCACCCAGAAATATTTGCATTTGCAACCCCTAATTCAAGAATTGTAAGAATGAGCTTTTAGGAGTTGGGAAAATTGAGGTGAAGGTGAGGTACAATGATGACAGGTTAGGTTGTCAAACGTATCCTCTACATAGACATTAAAAGCACTCAGAAGGCCAGTACAAGGAGTTGGGGTGAGGATGAATGTGAGCCTGGATTTCATGGTCTTCGAGTACTGAGATAGCGGGGAAATTTATTTCATGCAAAAATACCTGCTTGAAGAAAGAACCTGCACTTTTTTTCCTTTCCTTTTAAAAAAATAACATAGAAAAACATTGAGACCTCTTTAAAGTCACTGGTCTGGCACCAATTCTCTGTCACCGGACACTGGTTATCTTATAATTCATTTCAGTTCTGATGCTAACTACCTGCAGTTAGGGAAGACCCCACAAGTTAAGAGCAAAGTCCTTTGATGACTGCCTTCATTGAAGATGCCAGCTGCAAATTCCATTGTCCCCATTCACCCACACTGCCCAATCTGCTACAAATTTGGGGCTTCCCACAATCATTCAACTTTGATAATATGGTTGAACTGTTCACAGAACTTACTGAAACCACTTATGATTACATTTTTACTATAAAGGATACAGATCAGGAAATGAAGCGCTGCATGGGGCTTTGTCTGGGCACAAAAAGGGATACAGAGCTTCCACACTATCTCTTTGGATCTGGGTATGTTGCTGTCCCAGCACATCATTGTATTCAACAACCAAGGAACACCAGGCCGTTGTGTCCAGAGTTTTGATTGGGGCTTCATTATAAAGTCATAATTGATTAAGTCATTGGCCAGGTACTTGAATTCAATTTCTAGCTCTCTATTCACTGTAGATTGGGCTGGCCCAAAGTTTCAACCCTTTAGTCATGTGGTTGTTCTTTCTAGTGGCCAACCCCCACACTAGTACTATCTCAGGGTCCACCTTAAGTTACCTCTTTGGTGTAAAAGAACACTCCTATCAGGAAATTCCAAGGGTTTTTGAAACTCTATGCCAGGAATCAGAGACAGAGAACAGATGTATGGGGCTGAGGAAAACTGGGTCTACAGTTGTCAGTACACAAAACAGTTTATTCTTGTATTATTTATTAATTATTATGTTATTTTCCATATGAACAATTATAAACCTACTTTTGCCCACCCATATATTTATTACTTTGCAAATTGAAAATTTTCAGTTAATTGGTGTGTATTTTAGAATCTCTCCTCTTTACAGTTACTCTTGATAAGTGGATAGAAGTGTAACTTGATTTTCTAATAGGAATTTTTTTCAGGTACATATAAAACTAGCTTACCTATCTGCTTAAAACCAGTTGAGAAAAAGATTTTTAGTTAGGGAAATAAGTACGAAATACATCATGGAGTATCTTCTAATCGGATCACTTTGAAAGTCAGAACTTGTTTAGGCAAAGCTTTAGAGGGGAAGGAAAGAGGGAGGAGAGAAACATCAATGTGAGAGAGAAATATCAATTGGTTGCCTCTAGTACAAACTTGGACTGGGGACGAAACCTGTAATCTAGGCATGTGCCTGGACCAGGAATTGAACCTGCAACCTTTTGGTTTACGGATCATACTCCAACCCACTGAGTCACACCAGCCTGGGCTATATTAGATTTTTTTTTTAATCATCACCCTAGGGCATTTTTTCATTACTCTTAGAGAGAAAGGGATAGACAAACATCAGTGTGAGAGAGAAACATCGACTAGTTGCCTTTTCACATACGCCCTGAACAGGGATCAAACCTGCAACCTTGGATATGTGCCCTGACTGGGAATCAAACCTGTGACCTTTCAGTTTATAGGATGACACTCCAACCTAGGCCACACTGGCCAGTGCGTGTATTTGATTTCTCAATCTTAACTATTATAATAGTAGTTGTCCCTTCAGCAATTGCTCTGTGTCTATTGCCGGGTGCAAGGAATACATACATGAATAATATGTAATTCCCACTCTCAGGGAATTCATAGTTCAAGAGAAAATATAGACATATATATAAATAATTATTGACATCTGCTAAAATTGAGATATTCACATTGTGTTTTGGGGAGCACAAAAGAAAGGGACTTACTTAAAAGGAGCCAGGAAAATGTTTTAAGTTTAATATGCAAAGAATAGAGGGTGGAGAGTATTATAAATAAGTTTCTCTGGATCTGATACTATGCTTAGGAAACTGTAAATAATCTGATATGGGACACAGGACATGAGGCTGTAAAGGTGGGCAAAAGCAAATTGTAAAGCTTCTTGTTTATATAAGACACCAAGAAGTTTGGAGTTTACCTGATAGGCAATGGGAAGTTAAGAGTTTTAAAGCAGAGGAATTATTTGCTAAGTGTCTATTGATAGCATTATGATACATGGATTAGAGAAAAATCAGGTGCATGTGTTTGGAAATTGTCCCACCCAAATATTATAGAGAATTTTACTTATGTAGTGATAGAGAAGACATATTTAGAAGCAAATTACAGAAAGGGAAGTAAAAGGGGAAACATTTTAGAATGTCTTCAAAGAACCTGCAACCTTGATGAATCAGGATGATGCTCTAACCAACTTAGCTACCCCACCAAGTCTTCACTTGATTTTTTTTCATACATAATTTCAAGATATCTTCATTATACATTAATTGGTATCCTGGTAAAGTGTCAAAAAAACTACTTACTATACCATGTGTTACAAAATTGTCAGTTACCTTCGTGACATTGCTATCTTGAAACAGCTCTCAAGGGCCAAAGTAGGAACAGTTTAAGCAACAAAATAACAGTACCAGACTATAACCTAAAGAATAAGGTATTCATGAGTCTATGCCAATGTAAATAATTGATTAAATAAATAAATGGAGGAACAGGATAAATCTCCCCTATAATATATGCAATATATTTTCTTCAAGGAGGTGGAACTTAATTCTCTTCTTGATTATAGGCTGGATTTAGTGACCTAATTCCAAAGAACAGAATATGGAATGGAAAAACCAGTAACTTGATAGTAAAGAGGCCTAGCAGATAGCACCTTAACTAAATGGAAGTTGAACTTCAGCCATCATAAATTACAATGGTAACATTCCCTTTTATGTAATAAATTTGAAGGGCAATTGAAGCCTCTGATATTCTTTAAAAAAACAAACAAACAATAAGCAGGTATGTCCAGTCAAGATGGCCATGTGGGCAGACACCGCTTGCCTCTTCTCATAACCACATCAAAATTACAGCTAAAGTGTAGAACCATCACTCAGAGCCATCAGTAATCAAGTTTAATTGAAATCTGAAAACTACAGAATTAAAGAAACCACATCCATCCAGACTGATAGGAGGTTGTGTAGATATGGAATGAGCTGGTCCCTCACCCATGTATGGTGGATAAAAAATTTAGGAAATAGCCCTGGCTGGTGTAGCTCAGTGAATTGAGTGTGGGCTTGCGAACCAATGGATCGCGGTTCATTTCCCAGTCAGGACACATGCCTAGGTTGCAGGCCAGTTCCCAGCAGGGAGCGCATGAGAGGCAACCATATATTGATACTTCTCTCCCTATCTCCTTTCCTTCCCCTCTAAAAATAAATAAATAAAATCTTTTTAAAAATTTAGGAACTATATCTCTGATATCCTGGGAGTTAGAGATACCAGGCCCCCCAACCCAGGGTTCCAGTGCTGGGAAAGTAAGTCCCCACAACTTCCGGCTACAAAAAGCAGCAGGGGTTGAGTTGGTGGAAGAAAATTCTGGAGCCCAAGGCAGTTCCTCTTAAAGAACCGACATGTGCACTCACCTACATAGATTTACTCACTTTGAACTATAGTTCTCAGTTAGCAGCTTGAAAGGAACCAGTGGTATACAGGGAGAAACTGAAGTGTCTGGTATCGAAGCAAGCAGAGGCCATTGTCCCTTTTGTAAACCTCCCCACCACAGAGAGCTGTCAAGCAAGGTGCTATATCTGAGAATCCATAAATCTGGCTAACACTGTTTGATCTGCCTTGGGGATCCCCAAAGACTCCACCTCACCCAACTTTTGAGCCCCCCCACGCTACTTTCCCATGTTAATGTCAGGTTTTGGCTTTTGCTTCACAACTTCCTAAATCATATCAAACAAGCAATAGCCAAAGGACCTCAGTGAGCCACAGGCTAGGTTCTAGCAGCAGGAGCTTAGATTCACACCTTGGCTTTGCCTAGGACTCTCTAAGCCCAGCACAAGTAGTAGCTGCCTGAGATTTCTTTATAGCTAAGGCACAATGGCCCCAGAGAAAACACAGGTGGGGACTGATGTTGGCTGGCACCATCTGGGAATCCCCAGGGACAGCACACCAGTTGGACAGCTACAGTCCAAGTTAGAGCACTACCACCTTGCCCAGCACAGCTGATCCTCCACAGAGGGTGGTTGTAAGTGGTCACAGCCAATCTTTGGAGCTGACGGGCCTGGGTAAATCCCTCCCATTTATGTGCCAACAACAACCAAGGCTCAACTACAAGGGGAGAGTGTACTCAGCCCACATGACAGGTGCACCTTGAGTTTCCCACCTTGGGTGATAGGGAAGGCTGTGTCACAGGACCCTACAGGACACATGCTACATCAGGCCGTGCTATGAAGATAAGGAGTCAAAGCAGCTCCTACTTGTGTTAATACGTAGACACAAACACAGGGAGTCTGCCAAAATGAGCGGACAAAGAAACATGTCCCAAATGAAAGAACAGGTCAAAACTCCAGAAAAAAAAATTAAACAAAAGGGACATAAGCAATCTTTCAGATGCAAAGTTCGAAACACTTTATAATGAACACAAGGAACTCAGTGAGGACCTCAACAGCCTAAAAAAGGTCCAGTCAGAAATGAAGGATACACTAATTGAAATGAACAATTTACAGGGAAACAGAATGGTTGAAGCCCAGAAACATATCAGTGATATGGAACATAAGGAAGCAAATAACAACCAATCAAAACAAGAAGAAAAATAGAGTAAAAAAAAATGAGGGTAGTATAAGCAGCCTCTGGGACAACTTCAAGAGGTCCAACATATGGAGTGCCAGAAGGAGCAGAGAAAGAGAAGAAATTGAAAATCTACTTGAAAAAATAATGAAAGAAAACTTCCCTGATTTGGCAAAGGAAATAGACATACAAGCCCAGGAAGCACATGGAGTCTCAAACAAGATGGATGCAAGGAGCCCCACTCCAGGACACACCATAATTAAAATGCCAAAGGTTAAAGATAGAGAATCTTAAATACTCGAAGAGAAAAAGAAGTTAGTTACCTACAGAGGAGTTCCCATAAGACTGTCAGTTGGTTTGTTAAAAGAAACTTGGCAGGCTAGAAGGGATTAACAAGAAATATTCGATGTCATGTAAACTAGGGACCTATAGCCAAGATCGCTCTACCCAGCAAAGACATCATTTTGAATTGAACAATAGATAAAGAGCTTCCCAGACAAGGTAAAGCTCAAGGAATTCATCACCAAGCTGCTATTATATGAAATGTTAAAGGGACTTGCCTAAGAAAACCGTGAACGATGAAATGGCAAATACAAATCTACCAACAGTTGAATCTTTAAAACAAATTAAGCAAACAAGAAGAAACACAGAATCATGGATGCAGAGAGTATTTTGATGGTTGCCAGATGGGAGGGGGGTGTGAGAATGGGTAAAGAGTGAGGGGATAAAGAAGTACAATTAGGTTGTTACAAATAGCCATGGGGATGTAAAGTACAGTGTAGGAAATGGAGTAGCCACAAATCCTATGATCCATGGACATAAACAATGGTGAGGGATTGCCTGAGGGAGTTGGGGTGCTGGGTGGAGTGGGGAAAGGGGGCATAATTCAGATAAATATAATAGCATAATCAGTAAAATATAATTTAAAAAATAACACCATTCTAATTATACAAAAACAAACAAAAGGGCATTGTACAAAATATATGACCAGTACTCTTGAAAAATATCAAGGACCTAGATAAACAAGGAAAGATTAAGAAACTTGCAAAGATCAGAGAACATAAAGGACATGACAACTAAACACAATGTGATATCCTAAATTGGACACTGGAACAGGAAAAGGAAATAAGTGGAAAAATTATATCAATGCTAATTTCATAGTTTTGAGGAGTGTACCTTAATTATGTAAGAAGTTAAAATTATGAGAAGTTGGCTGAAGGAAGATAATTCTTGATCTATATTGTCTTTGCAACTTTTCTATGAATTTAAAATTATTCCAAAACCAGTTTAATTTTTTTAAAACCTGGACTACCATAGATTTCCCATCAAGATGGAGAATTAAACACTATGCTCATCTTCTCCCTTGACTGTGTCAAAATTGCAGCTAAGTTATTGAACCACCAACCTTGAGACCCACGTGAAGACTAGGTGAAAACAAGAAGCCTAAGTAAGATTGGTAAGCCTCAATAAAGAGGAAACCCAAAATGGGTTCGTCCCACCCTATATGTAGTGGTTAAAAGTCAGGAGAGAGATCTCATTTATAGAAGCCCTCCCTGAGCAGGAAGGATTCCCAGCCTCATACCAAGATCCCCAGACCAGAGCACTCAGTACAAGGAAGAGGATTCTCCATAAAATCTGGCTGTGAAAATCAGTGGGGATTCCATCTGTGTGAGACAGACAGCTCCTGTAGACCCAATCATCCTCTGAAAAGGCCTGAGCACAGACTTAGGCATCCATACTCACCTTAAGTTCCAGGAAAGGGACAGCAGCTTGAAAAGCTACAGGAGCATACAGGGAGCAACTGAATTGTCTGGCTTAAGGGCCAGGGCTAGAGGGGCAACTCTCTCCCAAACAGAAGTCCTGGCTGCATCACTGGTCATTTTTTGAGCCCTGTCCTGCACAGATAGGATGAGCAGGTGGGTACCATATCTGAGTGGTTAACACCATTTGTCCCAACCTGGTGATTCTCTGATCTCTGAGCCCCACCCCTCCTACCTGCACATCATCCCAAACATCTAACAACTGTTCCTCACAAGCTCCCAGCCTCAGCCCACACTATGGACTGTCCTAAATCTTCCAAAGATTTGCAAACCCCAAACAAATTGCAGCTGACTTCTGCATGCCCTGAACATCTTTCTAAGTAAGTAGCCTTTGGCACTGTTGGTAGCCATCCTTTCAAAGGTGCCTTTAAGCCCAGCACAGGCAGCTACGAAGCACAGATCACATTGTAGCTCACACCAGGTGGCCATGGGTTAGACACAGGCAGTGGCTTCCTTGGGCCTGCACCAGAACCCCTGAACCCACACACCTGATAACCAGCTTCAGACAGCACTTGATCAAGATGAAATTACCTCCACAAATGACACACCCAGAGGTTGGATTCACCAGGAACCAGAGCCCCACTGAAGTAAATCCTGCTCTATGGGGTCAGCTCCTGAACAACAGCTCATTCGCTTTGTCACGAACATTCCTCATAGCCAGTCAGCCTTGAGGGTTAGTCCCACCACTGAAGTACCAGCAGAAATCAATGCTAAACTGTAACAGGAGGGCACACAAACCCACAGAAGGAATGCCCCTGGAGCCCTCAGCTCACTTACCTGGGACTCTGTGCCGCTGAGCTGCACAGGATACCTACTGCGCAAGTCCACCCTGCCAATACTGAGAGGCATAGTACATCTACCTAATACATAGGAACTCAGGCAGCCAAAATAAGACAAACAAACGTCCCAAACAAAAGAATAGGACAAAACTCCAGAAAATGAACAAACCAAAAAGTGGAAGCAGAGTTAAAAACACTGGTTATAACAAGCCTCGATGAATTTAGAGGGAGAATAGATGAACTCAGGGAAAACTTAGAACAAAAAGATAGAATCCATAAGAAAAGAACCAGTCAGAAATGAGCAATACATTAGATGGAATCAAAAACACATTGTAATAAACAGTCGAATCAGCAATTTGTTTTACAAGGTAGCAAAAAAAAAAAAAACACCCAGTTGGAACAGCAAAAACAAGTTTTTATTTTAAAGTGAGGGTAGTTTTGGTGACCTCTGGGACAATGTTTGTATCGTAGTGGTGGCAGGAAGAGAAGAGAGAAAACAAAAGATGGGGAATATATTTGAAGCAATAATGACTGATAACTTTCCTAATGGAGAAAGAATAGATATGTGAGTCCAGGAAGTGCACAGACCCAGACAAGATGAACCCAAAGAGGCCCACACCAAGACACATCATGAAATACCCAAAAGAGTACTTTAAAAGCAGTAGGAGAAAAGCAGGGAGTTACATACAGGGTTGCTCCCAGAAGACTGCCAGCTGATTTCTCGAAAACTTAGCAGACCCTAAGGGATTGGCACAAAATATTCAAAGTGATGAAAAGCAATGACCTACAATGAAGATTGCTCCATGGTTCCTCAATTCCTGAGCCACGGACCAGTAGTAGTCTGTGGCTTGTTAGTAACTGGGCCACACAGTAGGTGAGAGTGGTGAGCCTGAGTGTGTCTGCCTCTTGTCTCTCCTCAACGCCCCCAGACTGTGGAAAAATTTTCCTTCACAAAACCAGTTCCTGGTGCCAAAAGGGTTGGGGACCACTACTCTGCCTTTTAAGGCTGTCATTTATAATCCAAGGAGAGATGAAGAGCTTCCCAGACAATAAAAAGCTAAAGGAGGTAATCACCACCCAACTGGTGTTACATGAAAATTAAAAGGACTTCAGACTTCTCTAAGAAAATGAGGAAAAGATAAAAATATAAATAATAAAATGTCAATAACTAAGTTAAATGTGGCTATAATTATATTAAATATAAATACACTAAATGCTCTAATCAAAAGACACAGGATGGCTAAATGGAAAAGAAAACAAGGCCCATTCATATACTGCCTACAAGAGACTCACTTCAAATTGAAAGACACACAGACAAAAAAAAGGCTGGAAGAAGCTATTTCATGAAAATGAAAATGAAATGAAGGTAGTGCAGCAAGCAACATGTATCAGGCAGAATAGACTTTTTTTTTCCAAATTAAAAGAAAAATTGCCCTGGCTGGCATGGCTCAGTGGATTGTTTGCTGGCCTGCAAATCAAAAGGTCACTGGTTTGATTCCCAGTCAGGGCACATGCCTGGGTTGCAGGTCAGGTCCCCAGTTGGGGGCATGTAAGAGGCAACTGATTGTATCTTTTGCACATCAATGTTTCTCTCTCTCTGTTTCTTCCCTCCTCCCCCCTAAAACAAATAAAAAATTTTTTAAAGTTGGAAAGTTTATTTAGGAGGTTACAGAAGTAGAAGTAAGCCAGTTGGGCAGAAGGGCCTTTGGAGCTTTGGAGATAGCAAAGCAAGGGCAAATATAACACACTGGGGCCCGGGAAGGAAAAGGCATAGGCATGTTTCCAAGAGGGAGAGTGCCTAAAATAGACTTTAAAACAACAACTGTAATAAGAGAGAAAGAAGGACATTTGTATATATGAGGCGGGACCCTTAAAAAAAACTGAAATTATCTTCTGGAGTGGGGTCCCCTTGTAGTAAAGGCTTACCTTGCTAGGTGAGTGTTCTAGGATCCCGTCTATGTCATTTTACTAGTTAGTGTCATTGTGAGAGGCTGTGTTTGGCTTGAGTGGGTTTTTATTTGAAGACTCAACACATTTTGCCCATTTCATGATGGGTGATTTATGAGTGCACCTACCCACACCAAAACCGGAAAGACCCCTGTGCTCCATCCTCCCTATTCACCTGATCTCGCCCTGAGGGATTTTTGTTTCCTTGGATGGAATGTTTCAGGGGGAAGTGTTTTGCTGATGTGAAACAGGACAAACAAACAAGTGCTAAAAGCATCAAAATCAACAAGTTCAAAAACTGTCTTGAGCATTGGAAAAAATGTCTCAGTAGGTGTATTGCACTAAATGGAGAGTACTTTGAAGGTGACTGAAGTTTAAACATGTAAGAATAAATACACAAAGTACACCACAGGGAATATAGTCAATAATACTGTAATAACTACGTATGGGGCCAGATGGGTACTAGCGTTATTGTGGGGAATCACTTCATAATTGTTAATTTGAATGAAACACATTTGATAAGTTATGCCGATGTAAATTTGAGAGAAATTAAATGAAATCAGAACAGGGCCACAGGCAGGAAAGATAGTCTTTCATAAGTTGTTTGGAGAAAGGCATTTAATTTTTGCTGCTTTTATAGATGGACACTCAAACTGACAATCACTTGAATAGTTTGGGACTAACCAAATGAAATATTATAAAGTTTTAAAAAGAATAATAGGTCTAATCATTGTGTAAATGGCATTTATGTGGTGGTTACTGTTTTGTTTTTTTAAGTTATATAGTCTTCTGTTACGTATTAATAGTCTAAAATCAGCTTGTTGCAAATGAAATTGTAGTGAAATTACATGCTTTCAGTGAGGCTTGGTTTCCTGTTTCACCCAATCCTGATAATTAATTATCTGTGTTAGGTAGATGTGAAATAGGTATAGTTAGAAAGAGTTTCTGACCTGTAGTGTCAGATATTTCCTTCCGGTTCTTTAACGTATTCAACTCATGGCGGGCTGTGTTTGCCAGAACCTGCAACCAGATTTCAAAAATTGGGAGAGCAGTATCATGTATTTTTGCGTTTACAGGTTACAAATTATAGGAAAAGCAGGCAGCAGGAAATTATTGTAGGTGTTGATAACTTTTGTTTTCCAAGAATAAATTAGGAGTTAGTTTTTTTGGTTAGAAAAAGTATATTCACTGTAAAAGCTAATGGTTGGAGCAAAGTATACTGCATTTTTTTTTAACAAAAGAATGTAAGTATTCATCTGAATTTTCTGATTTCAAACACTTTCTCTAGCATAGTGTATAAGATAACAACATAAATATTTTGTGAATATTGGGAGATGAATTCAGAAAATTGATTGTGGGAATTTCCAAAAGAATTTCATTTCAGTGAATTATCTGATTTGGGCATATGAGAAAAACTTAGTTAGAAGGAGAAAAACACAGACTTTTTAGCTTAAAAATCGCCAGCACAAGCTCTGAATCATTCTCTCTCACAGTACATGTAATTGGTGAGTCAGATAAAATGTATTGCTTTCAGTAAATGTATTTCCCACAATTGGAAACAGCTGTGTTTTTGTAGCACCAATTCTTATCTCAGCAGTCCCTTCATTCAAAAGAAGCTTCCAGGGCTACTATGAAATGTGAGACATAACAAAGCATTCAGAACTTGAAACAAAAAAACCTGATCAGACATTTCCAAATAGTTTGGTATTTTATGTTTGTTCATATTCTTTTACTAGGGTATCCTTTTTTAAAAAATTATAAATAGTTTTGATTCAGTCACTGTTTGACAAAAATTGCCAATAGCCTTGATTTTACATATATATACATACATATATACATATATGTATGTATGTATATAATAAAACAAGAGGAATTTCTTTAAATTAAAATTTTGCAAAACTATTTTACTTTTGGTGTGAAGGTTTACTTTTGAATGTTAGAAATTTGAATATTTTACAGTAAACTTTTCTCATCTTTGAACTGACTGTTGCATAGTTTCCTTCAAAATCTAGCCTACTTACTGTTTTACTGTGGTTTACCCAAAGGTATTTCTAACATTAGAAACATCAAAGAACCTGCGTATTCAAACCATTTGCCTCGTTACTTGGGTCTTTAGTGTTGAATTCCCAATAATGGATGACCAGAATTCATTCTATATTAAGTAATGAAAGTTTTAATAGTGAATTCAGACTAAAGAAACACAATTTATCCAACACCTGTTGGTTTTAATCACTGTTGTTTTTTTTTTTAACTAATTTACATTTGGAAATTCCTTGTTTTGTTGTCTAGGATACTCTTGGCTTCAGTAAAGTAGTTAGTTTGAATCTTTATTCCAGTGTTTTCTTTTTGATACCTCCACTCACCCCCACAGACACTATTATCAGTGGGAATTTTCTCTATTTATGCTGATATCTTTGCCCATTTACCTCTGTCCTTCCTTACACCCAGGCATCTGTAAATGTAGTATTCCTTTTTTATCATAGATTTTTTCATTTACTTCTCTGTAAACATCAATCAAGATCGCGTGACAGATCAACTTCAGAAGATCATCTTGGTTTCCACTTGTTGTGTATAATCTGAAGATTTCCAGATTCTTATTCTTTTAAAATCCCGTTATGTTCTCTTTTTTTCTCAACTTTCTGGCATTCTTGTCCAGGATTTCATCTTATGGTTTGCTGTAAAAGTACTGTCTTTTCTCTTTTTGTCTAATTTGACATAGAACCTGTCTTAATCTTTAAAAGCTCATCAAATAATGGCCAAATAAAATCCAGAGAGCATACTATCCAAACAATTTGCAGGGCTCCCTCACATTTCCAAGTTTATTTTTAATTCTTAATTCCCTTGATATTGTCCCAATTTATGATAATCTCTTTTTTCCACTTTCCTCCTTAACTAGTAGTCTGCCTTTTTTTACATGAAGGCCTCTGTTTTCCTAACTGGAATTTTTTTTTTCCTGTAGTAATCAACTTACATTTATGTTGAAGTCCAGTTTTATTTAGGTATTACTTCTGTGCTTAATCTATAATTTCTGCTTCATTTATACATGTGGAATTTCTAAACCTATTTCTAAGCTTTTATGTCAGTAGAGCTTCTACCCAATAGTTTCGTGAATTGAGAAATTACCATTTAGATTTCCTGTTTACTTCTTAAATACTTAATTATTTGGCTTTATACTATACTGAAATGAGAAATGATGGGAACTCTGATATCTAAAATGAAAATGATATGTGTTCTTCTTGTGTATTATTTGAGGAAGTATCTGATTTTCTTGAACTGGAATATATACCAATTTTTACTGTGAGCAGTGGAAAGTCTTCACATATCCCTCTAGGCAGTTCTGAAATGACAGCCGATGGACACATGAACAAACATTTGTCCCATGATGGAGAGAGCAACAAAGCAGTAACTTCCCTGGGGCATGAACCATGATTTAGAAAAAAACCAAAGAGTCAAATAGGAAAAACAAAATTATTATACTTTCCCCACTGATATAGAGCTGAATAGAAAGCCAGACGTCTTCAAGTTCTGACTCATTATTTGGGCACATCTGGTTTTATTGATGTAATCCAGAAAATCTCAGCTCTGCAGAAGCTATGGTGAAGTACCAGTGAATTGAAGATTCACTTCATAGGAAGTTTTTCCAACCTTGTAGTTATCTACTAGCCTTGGAGGTACCTATCTTACTAATACTTCTTAATTGGAGATACTTACTTTACTAATATTTCTTTATGTTTAGGAGAAATGCTAGTTATTTCAGATTAGTTCCACTTCCTAATAGGGCATAATGTGTGTTAGAGTGCTTTATTAATCCAACATTCAAGTACGTTTACTATTCTACATTTTATAATTTAGTTTGTAGCAGAGCCAGGAATCAAACTCACCATGCCTTATTTCATAGCCCATGTACTTGACGCTCTACTACACTCAGCTCTGCATTGCATTTTGTTTTCGGTTTTGAAACAGATATATTGTCTCATTTGAAATGTACATGCTTTTTCTCTTTCACTATTGTCTTGCTGTTCCCCAGCCACCTAGCTACATAATCACACTTATAAAACACTGTACTTTTTGGTGACATTGGAAATAATGTTTGTAGATTTCATATGATTAGGCCAGTTTTAACATGCTTTTGAACATCTTTTATAGGTTGCTACCTCTTGCATATACATTTATATCATCACTTTCCAGTCTTAAACTTGGTTGCTTTACATCATTAGGTAATATTTTTTTCAGGTATCCTCATTCTCTTACTGCTTAAGCAATGTTTTTAAATAAAATAAAGGTCTAGAACTGATGATTACCGATCCCTAGAGACCAGGGATACAGTTTTATTCCCCTCAAATATGGAATATATTGTCAAGAACAGCTCTGCTCTGTATGAGCAGGAAATTCAAACAGACTTTTAAAAATGAAAAATGAGGACCTTCCTGAGTAAAGTTTTATTCTAATCTCCTATTAGTCCTAAGATTATGCTGCTGGCCTCCATTACTTTCACAAAATGAAAAATGGCTCAGAAGCTAAGTAAGCTAAGCCATCTCTCTCTCAATTGTTTCAGTTTCTCAGGAATTGCTGTACAAAGCTGCCAATAACGATCTCCGGGGATCTCACCCCCATTCCACCTCCCACTGCCTCCTCTGCAGCTCCAGATGCCACCAAAAGAAGGAGCTTTGAAGAAAGTGCCTGTACCCTCTTTTACCCTGAGGTGGGTGAGGCCAGGCAGGGTGATTCTCAGGATATCCTGATGATCAAAGGTATAGTTGAAGCCTTCATCAAGAATTTCGTGAAGATGACCAAGAAATTTGGGAAAAGTTACCAAATAGCCTAGAAACTGAAGACTGAGCTCAAGAATGAATGGCACAAATGCCACCAGAAATGTGATATGTGTTAACATAGAAGACCCTAATTACACTCCTTGAGGGCAGAGACTGTTATGCTGGTTTTGTATCTCTCCCTCACCTTTACAATGTGTAGCATAGTAGCGAGCATATACACTATATTCAATAAATGTTAGTTTATGACTTAGAAGATTTTATGGAAAGTGTTCTCCAACCCTTCTTTCTCTGGCACTTAGAATCTAAGATTGGTTGCCCATTCACCAGGAGACTAGTCACAGAGAGTTCAGTGATGTCTCAAGCTTCTTGGCCGCTGTTGTCTTCTGTCTGTGTGTCTGAATAGGAAATATTTATCTTTCCAGTATATAAATTTCCAGTATTAAAGTTGTACCTTCATTGATGCCTGGGCATTTACTTCTTAGGTATTTTATTGCAATTAGTTATGTAATGGAAATCTTATCTGAACCACACTCTAGGGGATTTTTAAATCCCTTTGTATCTCTAAGATTCATTAACAAACACTCTTGCTTCTTGATTAGATCTTACATTAGTCATCACTGTGTTTCAGAAGTAGGATGTGCTATCACAACATCAGTTTCCCAGAAATCTAATTTATTAATCTTGAATGGCAACGCATAGTCTTATATCTCACTCGAGCAATGCTAAAAAAGAATCTGCTAAAAGAGTATTTACAATGACAGCAATTGAAGATACTATGTAATTGAAAACAAAATTCATGGTTTACTATTTCTCTCAGAGAAAGGGAGATAATAGAAACTTAGTTGCATTCAGTTCTTCTGCTTGTCCTTCACTTCTTCATAAGGAGTTATCATTTAGAGGCAGACCTTCAAAAATCTCATCTTTGAGTATTTGATTTCTTGTACCTTTTGTGCCTCCAGTTATATGTAAGGCTTTTTATTTGTAATGTTTTCAAGTTAAAAAGTGAACATTTCAGAATGCTACTAGTTTTTTCACAAACATGAAATGACATTCCTTACGTATTCTCAACAGCTAGCTTTTTAGGTTATAAGGAATCCAGTCAGAACCAAGTATATTTTCCCCCAGAAAAATAATCTTTCCTGAATGACATACTTTTCTCTTGAATGAGAGATGTGTTCAATTATGCTGCATTGATTGGGGGTTTTGGTATAACTATGAGACATTTTGAAGGGAAATTGAGTCTTTGTCTTCATGAGCTTTTATGCATATAACCAAAAAAATCCCTTAAATGTACAGTTTTTTCTATTCCATGGATAAATTAGTTAATTCTAGAATATGCTGCCCAGGAAAAACAGAATGAAAGTGACCTATGTAGATTAGATAGGACATGTGGGTTTTAGTTCTCTTTCATTTTCATCTCTGATTTTATATAATGAAACAATCAGGTTACATCGTAAGTTTTGTCTGTTAGTTTATATGGTGACTTTGAATCAATAATCAGGGACAAATTTGATTAGAATATTGTTAGTGATTTTTATTGATAAGTATCTGAACTGTGTTTTTAGTAGTAATACACAAAAAGGAATTATTCTGTTCATTCTTCCACTAAAACTAGTTTTCCCTCTGTTAATCTAACAGGAGAAATTATGTATATATGAAACCTGTGAAATTTTGTCGGCAACATCTAGTGTGGTTTGTCCTCTGCTTGTTGTCCTTTTATTGTCAGCTTAAAAATCATATCATTACAGGGAATGGCAGTGGCAACAACTAAAATGTTACAGTGCAAACACAGAATGGTTTAACATTATTTTTAGGCTTGAATTTTCCTATGATTTCTGTCTTCTCTCTCCAGGTTCCCAACCAACATCAGATAAGTCTTCCCAGCGATCATCAGAGAGTATAAACTGTAGCCCTACTCGGAAGAGGTCTTCATCAGAAAGTACTTCTTCAACAGGCAAGTGCTATTCATTTTACCACACTTTGAAGGTAATTTCCCATCTGTTCCTCATGAACAGACTTAAAATATTGTATGCTTCACAATAAAAATTACCATGTACAATAAAAGTTATAATATTGTATAAAAACCAAAAGTGGCTCTGGGATGTGAGAAAAACAGTAATAATGTACATTGAAACAATATAATAGTCTTTTCCTTTCACTCATCTTTGTGTCTAGCTAGATGTACCAAAGCCCTTATCTGTGGGGGGTATGTTCCAAAACCTCCAGTGGATGCCTAAAAAAATCATAAAAAGTGCTGAATCTCATGAGTGTGTGTGTATATATATGTTTTGTGTTCATGTTTTCTACCTACAAACATAATGCCTTTTCTATTTTAACTTAAGTACCTTACATGCACCATGGCCATAACTTCCACAGTTTGAGATGTGACAGCAAGCTAGCATGAATTTCTCTTTCCTTCTTCATAATTTCTCGGATAGAAGATTCATTCTTACTGTAGATTTTTACAACTTCAATATATGATATTATTTATTCCCTATTAAGTTAAGAACTTCGTGTGAAGGAAGCACTTTATATCTTATTTTCGACATATCCCTATTTCCAGCATCACCATTCTTGTGTTTTGGGTCTGTTATTAAGAATGGCTAGTTGAACACAATCGTATAAGTACCAAGATAGTTCATCTGATAACATGGAATGTTACCAAGTGACTAACAAGGTGGGTAGCACGTACAGCATGAATGCACTGGACAAAGGGATGATTCATATACTGGGTGGGGCAGAGAGGGATGGCCCAAGATTTATCATGCTACTCATAACTATTAAATTTAAAATTTATAAATTGTTTACTTCTGGAATTTTCCATTTAGATTATTGGATGACAGTTGTCTGCAGGTAAATGAAACTGCAGAAAGCAAATAGCATATAAAAGCAAGCACTACTGTAGTCCAGAGGGAATAATTAAAAAAAATAAGAGTAAGCAGACACAAAAATATAAAGGTTTTAAAAGCTGATTTGAAGTGAGGAGTGTGTAGTATAATGGAATGCATTTATAATAAAAACTGAGACATACTATATAAAATTGTTTAGTGAAATAATACTTTCTAAAGTAGCTTTCACCAGTCTGTGAGATATGCAAAACAATTTACGAGGTTGTAGGAAGAATCTGTTAATATTTATTTCTAACCTCAACTTTTAAAATTAGTAATGTTTATGTATTTAAAATATATAATTTCTGCCCTGGCTGGTGTAGCTCAGTGGATTGAGCATGGGCCTATGAAGCAAAAGGTCGCTGGTTCAATTCCCAGTCAGGGCACATGCCTGGGTTGCAGGCCAGGTCCCCAGCAGGGGACACATAAGAGGCAACCACACATTGATGTTTCTCTCCCTCACTCTTTCTCTTTCCCTTCCCTTCTCTCTAAAAATAAATAAATAAAATATTTTTTAAAAAATAAAATAAAATATATAATTTCTTAATGTGGTATAACATTTCTATAATTTATACATAGACTTCGGTTATGCTCTCGATTTTCTTTTACTGATAGTATGTGTGTTTCAGAAAAACATAGATAATCTGTATTTGTCTTCTACCTTTACTGAAGATCAGAGTAAGAAATCATTTTTAATTTGTCAGTGTTCTCAGGATAGATGAGGAGTGTGGTAGCTTTATTCTAAGCAGTGTCAATAATATATATAAGGGAAGAAAGTGAGTTCAAGAAACTAAATAAAGGCCAGTGTGGTTGGACTGAAGACAATGACTGAATATGAGGCTGGAAATGCAGGTAGGGACCAATCTTGTAGAGCCTTATAAATACCACGTGGAAACCATTGAAAGTCTTAAGCAAGGATGTGATTAATCCTATTTATGTCATAAAATCTATTTTATTTTTATGTGTTTTTCTTTCAACTTTAGAACACTGAACCCCCAACAAATTTACTGGCAAGTTACCACTAAAAAAATCACTTAAAAAAAACCGTGATATTGGTTGAGAAGATTTTTTCTAGAGGGTCTTAGAAAAAAACAGATGTGGTAGGCTATTTTCCTTTTTTTCCTGCAAAAAGGAAAGTAGAATTTGCACATCTTTCTGGACACATGTCCCTATAGTGACTTTGGATCTTAAAGTTATAAACCTAAAATGTGATTAGTCATTTCTTAGTTTTCCTTCCAAGAATTTTTGATTAGAAGATCATTTGAGACTTATGGTCAGATAATTTAATTTCTTCATCAGGACAAGTTCTCACTGTCAGATTATATCAATATGGTATTTGTTGGATTTATTTGATGATTATCTTCAACATATTTGAGGCTTTTTATTAATACTTTTCTGCTAGAAATACAGTAGAATTCAAACAATAGTGATAGTTTGTCTCATAATGGTTTGTTTTTATACTACTACAAGGAGTATAGAAGCATTATACTACTTAACACCTAGTAACTAATTTTGATGGTATCTGTCTACACCAGTGTTCAGCAAACACTGCTTACAAAAGGATGTCACCTTCGGCTTCTTTTTGTGCAGTCCTCAGGCTAAAAATTCCTTGTATGTTTATTTTATTTTATTTTATTATTTCATTTTTGTTTTTATTTCATTTTACATTATTTTACTTTTTATGCAGTTACACTTGTCCCAGTTTCCCCTCTCCGCCCTCCTCTACCATGCCTGCTCCACAGTTCCATAGTCACTCACCACACTGTTGTCCATGTCCGTGGGACCTTCATACATGTTCTTTGACTAATCCCTTCATCTTCTTTCACACAGTCCCCACCTCCCTCTTCCCCTTTAGAGCTGTCAGACCATTCCATAATTCTATGCCTCTGGTTCTGTTTTGCTCATTAGTTTTTTTTCGTTCATTAGATTCTTCTTATAAGTGAGATCATATGGTAGTTTTCTTTCACCAACTGGGTTGTTTTCCTTAGTATAATAGTCTCCAGTTCCATCCATGCTGTCACAAATAGTAGGAATGACCATTTTTTCTGCTGCATAGTATTCCATTGTGTAAATATACCACAGTTTTTTAATCCATTCATCTACTGTTGGATACTTAGGCTGTTTCCAAATCTTGGCTATTGTAAATAAGGCTGCTGTGAACATAGGGGTGCATAACTTCTTTTCAACTGATGTTTCTGGCTTTTTAGGGAATATTCCCAGCATTGGAGTCACTGGGTCAACAGATAGTTTCATTTTTAATTTTTTGAGGAAATTCCATGCTGTTTTCCACAGTGTCTGCACCAGTCTGCATTCCCACTAGCATTGCACTAGGGTTGCTTTTTTTTTTCACATCCTTGCCAGCACTTGTTTTTTGTTGATTTATTAATGATAGCCGTTTTGGCAGGTCTGAGGTGATATCTTGCTGTGATTTTTATTTGCTTCTCTCTGCTGGTTAGTGATGCTGAGCATTTATTCCTATGTCTCTGGGCCCTCAGTATGTCCTCCTTGGAGAAATGTCTGTTCAGGTCCTTTGCCCATTTTTTTAATTGAATTGTTTGTCTTCCTGGTGTTGAGTCATATGAGTTCTTTATGTATTTTGGAGATTAAACCTTTGTCCAGTATATCATTGGCAAATATGTTATTCCATGCAGTCAGTTCCCCTTTCATTTTATGATGGTTTCTTTAGCTGTGCAGAAGCTTTTTAATTTGATGTAGTCCCATTTGTTTATTTTATCCTTGATTTCCTTCTCCTAGGAGATATATTGGCAAAAATATTGCAGTGTGAAATATGTGAAATTTTGCTGCCTATGTTTGCCACTGGGATTTTTATGGTATTATGACATATATTTAAGTCTTTTATCCACTTTGAGTATATTCTGGTGTATGGTGTAAGTCGGTGGTCTAGTTTCATTTTTTTTGCGTGTACCAGTCTAGTTCTCCCAACATCATTTCTTGAAGAGACTGTGTTTACATCTTTCTATGCTTGTGCCTCCTTTGTCAGATATTAATTTGCCATAGAGACATGGATACATTTCTGGGCTCTCTGTTCTTTTCCATTGATCTGTGTGTCTGTTCTTACACTAGTTACCAGACTATTTTGATTACAGTGGCCTTGTAGTATAGTTTGATATCAGGTATTGTTCTCTCTCTCCAACATAGTTCTCCTTTTCAAGATTGCTGAGGCTTTTTGGGGTCTTTTTTGGTTCCATATAAATTTTGGGAATATTTGTTCTACATCTGTGAAATAACCCATTGTTATTTTAATAGGAATTGTGTTCAATCTGCAGATTGCTTTGGGTAGTGTGGACATTTTAATGATGTTAATTCTTCCAATCCATGAACATGGTTTATGCTTCCATTTATTTGTACCTTCCTCAATTTCTTTAAGGTTTTTATAGTTTTTCAAGTATAGATTTTTTACTTCCTTAGTTAAATTTATTCCTAGGTATTTTATTTTATTTTTTGTTGCTCTAGTAAATGGTCTGAGTTCTTAGTTTCTCTTTCTGAAAATTTATTGTTGGGGTACAAAAATGCCATCAATGTTTGAATATTAACTTTGTATCCTGCTATTATGTCCAATTCACTTAAGGGTTGAGTCATTCTTTTGGCGTTTTCTGTGTATACTATCATATTATATGTGAATAATGATAGTTGTATGTCCTCCTTTCCAGTTCAGGTGTCTTTTATTTCTTCTCGTCTGAATCAATGTTATTAGGACTTCCAGTACTGTGTTGAATGAGAGTGGTGACAGCAGACACCCTCATCTTGTTCCTGATCTTAAAACACTTAGTTTTTGCCCATTGAGCATGATGTTGGCAGTTGGTTTTTCATGTATGGCCTTTATTATATTTAGGTATGCTCCCTCTTTTTCCACTGTGGTATGTGTTGTTATCTTAAATGAGTAACAGATTTACCAAATGCTTTTGGTGCATCTGTTGATGTGATTGTGTGATTTTTGTCCTTTGTTTTTGTGATTAATTTGTGAATATTGTGCCATCCTTGCATCCCTGGAATAAATCCCATTTGATCATGGTGTATGATATTTGTTTGTTTGTTTGTTTGTTTGTTTGTTACATTTTTCTGTCTTTTACTCCCGTCCCAGTCCACCCCCCCAGGGCTCCCCACCTCCCTCCCATTTCCACCCCCCTTAGTTTTTGTCCATGTGTCCTTTATACTTGTTCCTATAATCCCCTCCCTTTTCCCCCGAAATTCCCTCCCCTCTCCCCTCAGGTTCCTGTCATCCCATTTTCTATTTCAATGTCTTTGGTTATATTTTGCTTCCTTGTTTGTTTTGTTGCTTAGGTTGAGCAATTTTGGGGTAGAGTCTATAGGATTTTCCATGTACACTATCATATCATCTGCAAAAAGTTACAGTTTTGTTTTCTCCTTTCCGATTTGGATGTCTTTTATTTCCTTTTCTTGTCTGATTGCTGTGGCTAAAACTTCCAAAACTATTGAAGAGAAGTGGCGAAAGTGGACAACCTTGTCTTGTTCCTGATCTTAGTGGAAAAGCTTTTAATTTTTGTCCATTGAGTATGATGTTGGCTGTAGGCTTCTCATATATGGCCTTTATTATATTGAGGAATGCTCCCTCAATTCCCACTTTGCTGAGTGTTTTTATCATAAATGGGTGCTGTACCTTGTCAAATGCTTTTTCCGCATCTATTGATATGATCATCTGATTTTTGTCTTTGCTTTTGTTTATGTGATGTATTACATTTACTGATTTGCAAATGTTGAACCATCCTTGCATCCCTGGGATGAATCCCACTTGGTCATGGTGTATGATCTTTTTAATGTATTGCTGGATGCGGTTTGCCAATATTTTGTTGAGGATTTTAGCATCTATGTTCATCAGCGATATTAGCCTGAAGTTTTCTTTCTTTGTTGTGTCTTTATCTGGTTTTGGAATTAGGATGATGCTGGCTTCATAAAAGGAGTTTGGGAGTCTTCCATCACTTTGGATTTTTCGGAATAGTCTGTGAAGGATAGGAGTTAATTCTTGCTTAAATGCTCTGTAGAATTCTCCTGTGAACCCATCTGGTCCAGGGCTTTTGTGTGTCGGGAGTTTTTTGATCACTGCTTCAATTTCATGTGCTGTTATTGGTCTGTTCAGGCTTTTTGCTTCTTCTTCATTGAGTTTTGGAAGATTATATTATCCTAGAAATTTGTCCATTTCACCTAGGGTTTCAAATTTCTTGGCATATAGCTCCTCATAGTAATTTCTTACAATCCTTTGTATTTCTGTGGTGTCAGTTGTAATCTCTCCTCTTTCATTTCTGATTGTGTTTACTTGGGTCCTCTCTCTTTTTTTCTTGATGAGCATGCTTAAAGGCTTGTCGATTTTGTTTATCTTTTCAAAAAACCAGCTTTTGGATTCATTGATCCTTGGTGTATGATCTTTTTAATGTAATGCTGGAGCCAGTTTGCTAATGTTTTGCTGAGGATTGTAGCATCTATGTTCTGCATAGATTTCAACCTGTTATTTTCTTTGTTGCGTCTTTACCTGGTTTTAGAATTAGGATAATACTGACCTTGTAACGAGAGTTTGGGCTTCCTCCCTCTTCTTGAATTTTTTGGAATAGTCTGAGAAGTACAGGTGTTAGTTCTTCTTTGAATGTTTTGTAAATTCGCCTGAAGTCCTCTAGTTCAGGGCTTTTGTTTCCCAGGAGTTTTTGGATCACTGCTTCAGTTTCTCTAATTATTTTCAGTGTATTCAGGTTTTCTGCTTCTTCCTGGTTCACATTTGGAACATTTCATGTTTGTAAAAATTTATTCCTTTCACCCAGGTTGTCCAGTTTCTTGGCGTATAGTTGAGTTTATTGTGATTTCTTACACTCCTTTGTATTTCTGTTGTATCAGTTATTAAATCTCCTTTTTCATTTCTGATTTATGTATTTGGGACCTCTCTCTTTTTTTCTTGATGAGTCTGGTGAATGGTTTGTCAGTTTTGTTTATCTTTTCAAAGAACCGGCTCCTGGATTCACTGATCTTTTGAGTTGGGTGTTTTTTGGTGTCTTAGGTCATTTAATTCCGCTCTAATCTTGATTATTTCCTTTCTTCTACTGACTCTGGGCTTTGTTTGTTGCTGTTCTTTTGTTCTTTTAGATGTAGGGTTATGTTGTTTATTTGAAATTTTTCTGCCTTCTCTAGGTACACTTGTATTGCTCTGAACTTCCCTCTCAGGACTGTCTTGACTGTGTCCCATAGGTTTTGAGTTGTTGTGTGTTCATTTTCATTTGTTTCCAGATACGTTTTGATTTCTTCCTTGATTTAATAGTTAATCCATTCATTGTTTAATAACATGTTATTCAGTCTCTATATATTTGAATTTTTTGAGCTGTTTTTTGAGATTGGTTTCTAGTTTCAAGCCATTGTGATCTAAGAATATGTTTGATGTGATTTCAGTTTTCTTGAGTTTGTTAAACCTTGTTTTATGTCCCATCTAGTAGTCTAACTTTGAAAATGATCCATTTGAAATGGGGTGCATTTGTGATTAAGTATACTTTGCTTCTTTGTGGTGAAATGTTTTATAAATTAAGTTCATTGACCTAGATGGTCATTTAATGTCAATATATCCTTGTTGGTTTTTTGTCTGAAAGATCTGTCCATTTCTGACAATGGGGTGTTAAAATCTCCTACAGTTACTGTATTGCTGTTGACCTCTTCCTTGAAGTCCTTCAAGATTTCCTTTAGTGGGTACATATAAGTTTACTAGGGTTAAATCCTTTTGTTGGACTACTCCCTTAAATATTATATAGTGATCTTGTTTCTGTCTTGTAATGCCCTTTGTTTTGAAGTCTATTTTGTCTGATATAAGTATTGCTACCCCAGCTTTTTTTTCTTGTATATTTTCACGGAATAATTATTTCCATGCCTTTACTTTCAGTCTGTGTAAATCTTTTGTTCTCAGGTAGGTCTCTTGTAGACAGCATTATATGTATGTCATGTTTTCTTATCCATTCAGCTACCCTGAGTCTTTTAATTGGAGCAGTTAATCCATTCACATTTAAGGTTACATGACCATTTTTTTTGCTTGTGTTTCTCTCTCTCTCTCTACTTCTTATTCTTAAATAAGTCCCTTTAGCATCTCTTACAATGCTTGTTTGGTGAAAATGTTCTCCTTTGGCCTTTTTTTTTTTTTTTAGTTTGGGAAGTTCTTTATTTTGCCTTCCATTTTAAATGAGAGCCTTGCTAGGTAGAATAGTTTTGATTGTATGTTTTTGCTTTTTATGACTTAAAATATTTTGTGCCAGTTCCTTCTGCCTTGTAGTGTTTCCATTTAGAAATCAGCTGATACTCTTATTGTAGCTCCCTTGTTTGTTACTGGCTGTTTCTCCTTACTGCCTTTTAGACTGTCTCTTTGTCTTTATATTTTGTCATTTTAATATTGATAGGTCTTAGACTGGCCCTTTTTGGCTTCCTCTTGATTGGGACTCTCTGTGCTTCCTGAACTTACATGGCGTTTTCTTTTACTTTATTTTTTTAAAACCAATTTTATTTGTTTTTCTTTAGACAGCGTGGAAGGAAGGGGAAAAGAGGGAGAGAAACATCAATGTGTGGTTGTTTCTTGCGTGCCCCCTACTGGGGACCTGGGCCTGCAATCCAGGAATGTACCCTGACTGGGAGTCGAACCAGTGACCCTCTGGTTCTCAGGCTGGCACTCATCTTACTGAGCCACACTAGCCAGAGCTGCGTGACTTTTTCCTTTACCAGGTTAGGGAGGTTTTCTGTTACTATTTATTCAAATGGATTTTCTATCCCTTGTTCCTTTTCTTCTCCTTCTGGTATTCCTGTGATGTGAATGCTGTTACATTTCATATTGTTCCAAAGCTCCCTTAAATTTTCCTCATTCTTTTTAAGTCTTTTTTTGTTTTGTTCCTCTTACTGGGTGTTTTTTTCTACCTTGACCTCCATCTTACTGATTCAGTCCTCTGCTTTATCTAGCCTGTTTTTAATTCCTTCAACTGTGTTCTTCAAATATTGTATTCTTCATTTCCCACCTGGTTCTTATTCATAGTTTCTATGTCCTTTTTCATGCTGATGTATTTCCCACTAAGATCCTTGTAGTTCCCATAAAATTTCTTGTAATTCTCACTAAGTTCCTTCAGCACCCTTATAACCATTACTTTGAACTCATGTATCTGATAAATTGCTTGCCTCATTTCATTTTACTCTTTTTCTGGGGATTCCTCTTTTCCTTTCGGTTGGGAGTTGTTTGTCTCTTTATTTTAGCTGACTTTTTTTTTTGGTTATTTAACATGTTAGATTGATCTACCTTGACTCTCTGTTTTGTGCAGTGGTTTTATGTGCTGGCAGTCTTATGGGACTCAGTGGTACAATCTCTCTGATTTCCTATGCGGGATGCTATAGGGATGCTCTTTATGCACTTCATGTGGGTTCTTCTGTTGTATTTGGGTTTTGATTGTTGTAGTATTTGTTGGTGGGTTCTTCCCTCTGCCTTGAGACTGAGAGTCTCGACCCTTACCATGTCTTGTTTGTTGTTGTAGAAGTACTGAGAAAACAAAGCAACAGAGAAAATAAAACCAACAGAAGTAAAAATACTCTTGTTTCTCCTCCCTCTATCACTTACAATCATTTTTCTTTCCTTTACTCATCTCATATTCTTTTTATCTTATAATATTCTTACTCCCTTTCCACCTTTATTAATATTTGATCACTTGTCATTGATATTGCAGTTGTTTTTAGGTGGGATCTTCCCTTGTGTTTATATAATTTGTAAGCGTTGTTTAAAAGGAAAGTAAAAAGTATATTTGAGATATCATATGTGTTCTCAAAAATCTAAAATACTGTATGTTTTTTTGTGTTTTCCTGCTTATGAAATTGGTTGGGTGACACTGGATTAAAAAATTATACAGGTGTCAGATCCACAACTCTAAAACACATCTTCTGAACACTGTATATTCCTTGTTCACTACCTGAAGTCAAGTCTCCATTCATTATTCTTTATCCTCCCATACCCTTGTCCACCTCTGTCATTGTCTGGTCTATTATAGATGAAGCTTGCCAACCCCTGAGAAATTGAGATTTTAATAAGACACATTTCCAATGAAGAAAATATTTTACTTTAGGAAACAAAAGAAATAATATCTATATCTATAAAATTTTCCTTAGCATAAGACTGTTTTAATCATTCAAGTAACTTTATCAGAGGTTCCTATAAGAACTGATTACTGGGTATACAAACATGAATAAGATAAGGTTCCTGCCCTCAATGATTTGGATATATTCACCAATGAAAATTGTGCTAAATTCACTAAAAGAGCAAAATACAAAATGTTAATTAACACAGAGAAGCTAATAGCACTAAGTACTTGGGATAACTAACAAACCCATTCCTAAAGATGTGCCATATATACTATTATAATTTGATCAGGCAAATAGGACAAAATAAAAGATAAGAATGTATTTAACGCACTGACAACCGAACGTCCAAACAGAGGCACAAAACTGTGAAAGAGAATGGTATTTTTATAGAGCAACAAATCATTTCATATTTTAATGTCCAAGGGGTATTTTGTGATGCTGGTTGAAAATGAAGTTGTAAACATATTAGTAAACTGTATCACATATGCAATATTTGTTTCATTTGAAGGTAAAGCAGTTAGAAACTATTGAAGGATTTTGAAAAAAGGAAATATAAAAATTATTTGAGCCCTGGCTGGTGTGGCATAGTTGGTTGCATGCCATCTCACAAAGTAAAAGGTTGGTAGTTTGAGTCCCAGTCAGGGCACATGTTGGGGTTATGGGTTTGGTCCCTGTTTGTGATGTGTATGAGAGACAACATATCAGTACTTCTTTCTTGCCTCAATGTTTCTCTCCCTCTCTCTCTACCGCCTTTCCCCTGTGTCTAAAAATGAATAAATGAAAAAAAGTTGGATATTTTGCATCAGTCAGAATATATTAGTTTTTGAAGAGCTAAAAATATCCAAAAATTTCAGTAGCTTGGAACAACAGTCTTATTTTTTCAAAATTCTTATTTGAGGACAAATTCATTGATTTTAGAGAGAGAGGAATGTGGGGGGCGGGATGAGAGAGAACCATCGATTGATTACCTCTTACAGCACCCTAAGTTGGGAGTGAACCTGCAACCAAGGCATGTGCCCCAACTGGGAATCAAACTTTTGAACTTTTACTTTGGGGACCTTTCAATGCTCCATCCAGTTGAGCTGCAGCAACCAAGGCACAAAGACTTACTTTTTGTTCATGCTCTGTTACTAGTGTGATTCTGTTCCATGTTATTTTCATTCTAGGATTATGTCTGACAGAGTGGCCTCTGTCTGAAATGTTGCTTATCTTGTGGAAGATGGACATAGTAAAGTATTGGGTTGGCCAAAAAGTCTGTTTAGTTGTTTACATAAGATGAAAGTCACATTTCTCATTTTCGTCAATAACTTTTTTATTTTTAGTTGAATTTTTATTAATTTGTTTATTTTTAATTATTTTATTATTGTTCAGTTACAGTTGTCTGCATTTTGCCCCAACCACTGCCCCCCATGCCCCAGCCAAACCCACTTCCATCCTGTGTTTCCATCCTCCCTCTTGGTTTTGTCCATGTGTCACCAATAACTTTATTGATTTGAATATTTTGAGTATGTCAGCTCTCTGTCGAGTGATAACATTGTTTGTTCTCATTTGACATGTAAATTTGATTGCTGTCAGCTTCAACTGATCTTCTGGACTATGGTGCATCATACAGCAAGAATTCTCCAGAACAAAACCTCACAAACCACTTTTGACACGTTTGATTAATCCCATCACTTTCTCCAAACACTGCACCAATGTTTTTTTGTGTTTGAGCTGTGTTTTTACCTTTCTTGAAATGATAAAGCCTAATATGCCAAAAATGTTGCATATCTTCTTCCATCTTCAATATTAAATTGGCTAACAAAAAATTCACCAATTTAAATAATATTTTTTTAATGCATGCCGAGATATCCAAGATTGCAAAGGAGTGGAGGCTATACTAATCTCTTCCCAGGACCAATCGGGAATTATAACTAAATTGTGGAGAAAATATCAGAAATAGCCAAGTCAACAATAGTGGAAGAGAAGGCTTAAAACTATGGACAGAGAGAAGAAACAGTTTCACCACAATGTGACTGGTACAGAGTGTGGAGGATTTGCCAGAGGGTTGGCTGGGCTCCCACGGGCAGCAGCTGAAGTGCTGGAGGCATATTTCAGCAACTGGGGTGATCCCCTTGAGAAGTTTGCAGTCTAAATCTGAAGTTGGGTCCCTAGCATACTGCACTGGATCCCAGAAAGTTCCCAGACAACATCTAGCTGCAAAAAGTGGCAGGATTTTTCTGTGCCAGGGACAGATAGCTAGAGATGTAGAGAGCCTTTTAAAGGACCAACACATAAATTTTCATTTGCAGCCATTTACCCTGGACTCTGGCATAGGGAGGGCAGTGTAGATTAGAGATGCTTGAGGACAGACTGGGGACACTGCCTTTGGGAGAGAACTGAAAGAGCAGCTGTCAGGATCCTTGTGCTGAGTCATCTACCATACTGCAGAAGCCATCTTGCTAGCACAAACCAACCCCCTGTGAGTGTAATGAGCCTGAGCAGAAGCAATAGCCCCACCCACAGAAGTTACTTTGCCCCTCCCTGTGGTGCTTAAGTCTAACTGCCGGTTACAGAGTGACTGGATTAACACTTCAGAGTCAGTCACTTACTATGGATCCCTGCTATTCTTGAACAGGCTGCCTAAGGCCAGGCTGGTACACCACTGATATCACCAGAGACAGATTCACAAAGAATAAAACAGTGTTCCTTCACAACATCATATGTCACATTGTGTGCAGAGTGACTGTCAGTCAGCCCACTGAGGAAAGGAACTATCAATGAACAACCCAACAACAATTAAAACCAGAAAGCCAACATAAACACCATAAAGGGCATCCCAGGAGCATCAAGTTTAGAAGATCAGGGAGACTGCACCACTGAATTCCACAAGTATCCTACCATAGAAGTTCACAACACAAAGTCAAAGCAGGTTAATCTAAGAAGCAGAAAGAAACAAAAAGTGTCTCCCCTGAAATGGGGAGACAAAGAAACAACCCCCAATTAAAAGGAAAGGAGGAATCCCCAGAAAGAGTGCTAAATGAAATATAGGCAAGTAAAGTAGCAGATATTGAGTTTAAAATAATGGTTATGAAGAAGCTTGATGAGCACAGTGAGAACTACAAAGAAATACAGGGAATCCGCTAGGAACTTACTATGGACTACATCAGCATGAAAAAGGACATAGATATGAAGAATACAATTTCTACATTAAAGAACACAGTAGAAGGAATTAAAAGCAGGATAAATGAAGCAGATGATTAAATAAGCAAGTTGGAGGACAATGTAGAAGAAAGCTTCCAGACAGCAAGAAAATGAAAAGAGACTCAAAAAGAGTTAAGAGTGTTTAAGAGAGCTACCAAAAAAACATGAAAGGTAATAATATCCATATAACAGGATTACTAGAAGGATAAGAGGAACAAAGCACAGATAACCTGTTTCAAAGAGTAATGACAGAAAACTTACCTAACTTGATGAGAGGAAAAAATCATACGAGTCCAGGAAGCCCAGAGGGTCCTAATCAAGATGAATCCAAAGAGACCCTACAAGACACATAATAATAAAAATGGGTAAAGTTGAAAAGAAAGAGAGAATATTAAAGACAGCAAGGGAGAAACAACTAGTAGCCCAAAAGGGAG
>PVKM010005396.1:0-47962 GCA_004027735.1 Carollia perspicillata | reverse complement strand
GGTACTTTCCATGTATTTCCTCCTTTAATCCTTATAACACCTAAAGGTAATTATTATTGGCTCCTTTTTTTTTTTGTAGATGAGAAAATTGAGGTTTAGGGAAAGTAACTTACTTGCCCAAGGTCATACTAGTTACAAGTTACTCGTTACAACAACTAGTTAGTTACAGGAAAGCCGAGATGGAGACCTCTTACCTGCCCGGCCCCACACATTATGTTCTTCCCACTGCTTGTAAACCCTTGACTTTCTTGCTAAGAAGTAGAGACTTGACTTCTTTGCCTTGAGTCACAGAAGAGCCAAGGTTCCAAGGCAGAGGAATCTACTTCATCCAGCGGCTGACTGCCAATCACACTGTCCCTTGCTCATGTCTTTCTGAGGGGAGGGTGCTTCTGTCCATTCTCCGAAGGACATGCCACATAGAGAGGAGCACTTGCCCTGCCGAGAACTGCCTTTCATCATCACTTGAGCCCCAGCAGAACCACAGTGGCCCCAAGTATGACCATTAGTGCAAGCCAAGCACTGTGTCGGGTGGTAAAAATGGTGCCCAGGAGATATACACACAAACCCCTGGAACCTATGAATGCTGCTTTGTTTGGGAAAAGGGTTTTGTTGGTGTGAAAAACTCAAGGATCTTAGATGAGTTATCCTGGATTATCCAGTTGGGCCCTACATCCCATGACAAGCATCCTCGTAAGAGAAAGGCATGGGGAGATTTGAGACAGATAGGAAAAGGCCCTGTGAAGACAGGCAGGGACCAGAATGATGCTACCACAAGCCAAGCAAGCCTGGGGCCACCAGAAGCTGGAGGAGGCCAGGAAGGATTCTCCCCTAGAGCCTTTGAGGGGAGCACAGCCCTGCTGACACCTTGACTTTGGACTTCTGATCTCCACAAGTGTAAGAGAATACATTTCTCTTGTATTAAGCCCCCCTGTTTGTGGTAATTCATTATGGCAGCCTTAGGAAACTAACATAGGTACTTAACATGTTAGTACCAAATTACCTCATTTGCTCTACAAACGAGGTCTTTTATTCCCATTTCACAACAAGGGCAATGGTAGTTAGCAGAGAATTGTTAGAAATGCCGATTCATGTGTCCCTGCTCATGTGTCCTTCTAAGAGGATCCCCTCCACCCCCTAAACTACCATGGGCCTCTCCCCTGCTGAGTGGACATCTGACTAGAGAGAGGTGAGGCTGGATGCAGCCAGACAGCCTCTGTCTCTCTCTCTCCCCCTCTTCTGCCTCTTTCTCTCCAATCTGCACCCAGAGATTCTAGTTAAACGGTACTGAACTGAAACAAGTCCCACTGACAAGGCAAAGGCTCAAGGAACTTCAGCATTGGAGAGCAGTGAGAAACCATGGAAAAGGATGGAAAACGGTCCCTGGAGAGACCCAGAGAATGGAGCACGCTCAGAGAGGAGCAAGGAGAGACTGAGGAGCAGGCTCACTGGAGACCTTAGCAAGGATTTGCTAGCTCCCATGAGGTCCAGCTCTGCTCTGGCCTTCCTGGCAGGGCCTCGGTTCATGCCTCAGAAAGAATTACACCAAGACCCGTTTTCCTCCTCATGGTGGAGAACAGCCTGGATTTCAGTCCCAGCTCAGCTAGGCCCACCAGTCCAGGGCGCAGACCGTACAGACTTACACAGCAGATCTGCTCTCTGCCCTTCACTTTCACAAGATCCCCTACAGCCCTACCATAATTCCCTTTTTAACTTGAACTGGTGTCACTGAATTTCCATTCTTTGTAACCAGCATTCCTGCACAAGGGCACAAGGGCAACTTGCTCAAGGTCTCAGTGCTAATAAACAAGAGTCAAGTTTGAAACCAGGTCTGGCCAGTTCCAATGTCTATCCTCTTAACCTTACAGAGTTCATGATTCATGGGAAGGAGTCTGGGCTTTTCCTGAGGGTAATGAGAAATAACTGCAGTTTCTCAAACTTCAGTCATTTATTTACTGCTCACCATATGCTGCATTCACATGTTTTAAAACTCATAATTATTAAACTAAAAATGATTATTTATATAACAGCTAAAACTATCTCTTATCCCCGTAGTAACAGAATATATATTATATATACCACACATTTTTAAGACCTACCTATTCCTGCTGCTTAATTCTTGCACTCTTTCTACAACGAGGATTTAAAATTATCTCAGTGCAAAATGCCTAGATTTCCCTCCATGGAATGAAAAATCGAACAAACAAAATTTCCAGCCATCCAGAGCCTTTCTTCATACAGCTAGTGAAAGATCTTGGCCAGCAGGTTGAGCACTCAGCTGATGTCTAAGTTCTGTTCTATTAGGATAAGAGAGAAATAGCCTCCTACAAACTACAGTTGTGTTAGAGCTTCTGAACTTCTCAAACACAACTCTACTCAACTTCTACTTCTGAGGCCAATGAAAATGATGACTTAGCATATATTTTAGATATTAATCTGGTTCTCTAAGACTCCAGAGGGCAAAACCATAGAAAGTAGAGAGCACACACCAGTATTGTTCCTTGGGTTTATCAGAATATCGTGTGCACATGCCTCGGAGCAGGCTCTATTGAGCTAGCCCATCTTTGCAGGCAGCGAAGGCAAACCAGCATCTCATGGTGACCTGGGCCTCAGCAGACAAGTTTTCATTATCTGGCCTCGCTCAGTGAAGGCTGGGAGGAGGCATGTCATACACATCAGAAACCTTGCTCATATACATCACTCTTTATTTTTAAAAATGCATGCCATGTTCCCCACAACTTGAGAGCGCTCCCTTCCTCGCCTGCAAAGAAACAGATTCAGCAGTGAAATTAAAAAGAGACTGGTTAGGAGAATCTCCATGGAGTTCTTTTCTTCTAGCAGAATAATCTCTTAGATTTAAAAAAAAACAAATCCTACAGGCCAACTAAAGGCTTCCTTTTAATGCATTGAAATTAAATTTTCACAAATCATCAGTTGGCAGGAACTGGTCCGGGCAACGTGAATAGAGGTGACATGAAGGAAAGCGCTCTGCGGTCAAGTCCGGGAAGTACAGCTGCCCTTGGGGCTTCTCATAGAACCCACCACAGTGAGGGCTCCCACTTCACACGACGCCTTCTTCATGGCACAGCCTACAGAACAGCCTGGCTTTGCCAGACCAGTTTGGAGAACTCTGGTCTAAATATTTTTCCAGTTGTGGGTGGGGCCAGACCAGACAACTATTAGATGCCTCTCTGCCAATGGAGGGGTTTCCACGTGACTCGTTCCATTGGGTGTGTTCAGTACAATGAAACATGTATGTATTGGGTATCCATTGAGCATACATTTTCATCTTTTTCAATGATTCGAGGCCCACTATTTAAGAAGCAAACCTGATCTTTCTGGGGATTCAGAAAAACAATACTACGTAAGTCATATCAGAGTATGCTCGCTTATGACCACAGCAGCCCTTCACCTGGGGCCTGGTGTTTGCAGTCACGTCAGTCTGGACCCACTGGATGATCACAGCTGCACAGTGGCCAATCCGGAGCATGGGCTTTGTTGTCTTGCCACTCCTTAAAGCCCATCCGTGACTCCCTGCACAGCTGACCAAGCTCTACCTGATCTGGCCCCTTGTAACTTTGCTGCCTGCAGCTTCTGATGCTCACCCCCACACTTGGCTCTCTTTCGGGGTTCTCAACCTGAACTCTGTGAATGGAATCCTGGGGACCCGTGAACTTGGATGGAAAAATATTGCCATCTTAACTTCGACTAACTGCTAACTGAAATTTAGCATTTTCCGTGATTATGAATGTAGACAACAAACAGCTACGGTCATATTGTCAGTCCCTATGACTCTGTTACTATCTCAAACTACTGTTTACAGTTCAAAATCCAAAATTACTCTGATGTTTAGACCCAGTGCTGGATTTTGTCATCTGATGTGTTGAGACAGACGCTTGCATGTTTCTATATAGCAAATTTCATTTGTAAGTATTTTGATATCGGTTTTAACTTTCCCTTATAATCCCATATATTTAATTTTAAGAATTTTAAAATGTTATTTTGCAAAGACTTCACCAGGCTGCCCAAAGAGGGC
Source organism: Carollia perspicillata (assembly GCA_004027735.1). Lineage (NCBI taxonomy): Eukaryota > Metazoa > Chordata > Mammalia > Chiroptera > Phyllostomidae > Carollia > Carollia perspicillata. The sequence continues at coordinate 43,929 of PVKM010005396.1, read as the reverse complement.
CACGACACAGAAAAGAAGAACTCTTACCTCAGTTCTAAACTCACACTCCCTCTCTCCCTCCCTCCCTCTTCCTCTCGCTCTCTCCCTCCCTTCTTCTCCTCCTCCCTCCCTCCTACAGTCTTTGACACTTGTTCCTTTCTCTTCAGAGCCTCTTCAGTCCACCCCACCAAACCCCTCTTTGTCAAATTCCTCGTCATCCTTCAGGTCCAGCCCCCACTTTCTCTGGGAATTCTTTCACAACATCACTTTCTGTATTAGGCCCCCTCACCTATATGATCCTGAGCATCCGGATCACCCCAACAAGCACCTAGAACCCCAAATTGTCATCACTTGCTTGTACGTCTCTGTGAGGACAAGGGCCCAGTCTGTGTTGTTCAGCATCTACCCCCATCACCTTGTAGAGTGTCAGCCCGGCACATGGACGCCCCTCTATACTTCTTGTTGCCTCAGTGAATGAGGTACAGAGCTTTCTTTCACATAGTAAAGAATCTGCACAGCGATGGCCAAAAGTGCTCCCACCAGAGACTGACACTGACCCGAATTTCCGGTTTTCCGTCAACATAAACAGTGCTGTTGTTGACCATTTCCACGATGGCCACTCCAAGGTTGCACCGGATCCCAAAGGAAATGCAGAATCCCAGCCCGCTCATGATGGCAATGATGTAACGCTTGGGGACACCACAGCACTGGCAGTCGCAGAGCGTGGCGCTCTGCCTGGACGACGGCACTGGCCTCCCGTCTGCATTCAGCTCAATGTTATTTTCTTCCTCATTGGTCCCGTCGATTTTTCTACAGTGGAAAAAGAATGGGCAGAGAAGGAAGGTCAGGATTAAAGCAAAATCAAAATGTTCTATTCAGAGAGAAAAAGGGTACCCAGAAAGAAAAGAGAAACACAAAGTAGGATGCAGCCTGCATTTTTAAATGTTATTACTGTTACCATCATAATTCTTATTACTAAAATACACTGTAGGTTACAATTACTGCTGTTCTGGATATTGTGTAGCATTTTGATGGGTACTAAGTCATTTCAGTCTCCGAAGAGCCCCACGAGGTCGGCAGTGTTATCGTGACATGGTGTGGGTGAAGAAACCAAGTCACCCAAAGCGGGATGCAGGCCCAAGACCAGAGGCTGAGTCTGCAACAATGTGCTTCCCTGAGTCTCCTCCCGAAAGTTATTGATAGACTTCGTCCACATTGTACAACCCAGCGCGCCCTGAGGTTTGACCTTAATGTTGATGTCACTGAAGCTCCTAAAAAGATAAACAGTAGAAAAGTAATTCATTTGCAGGTTCTTTCCTTTCCTTCTTTTTCTAAATCTTAATAAAATGCTACGTGGAGGGAGGTATATTTTCTGTCACAGCACATACCCAGAAGGAGGTGTCTGTTTTCCTCCTCAAGTGGTCCTTCTAAGGAGGTGGTACTCTGGCATCTTTTAACCAGACTATGGGATTTTTTTCTTTGACTTCTATAGGTTCAGATTAGGGTATGTCCATTGTAGTGAATTTACTCTCTTCTTAAAAATAAGTAATTGGGCATACTGAACACTACCTGTCAGTTATAAAAGGAACTGTTTGTACCCTCGCACATATCATAACCCTTCCGGCTTACTCTGAAAACTCTGAGGATCTGGAGCAGTTAGGCCCACGTTCTCTCCTGGCTCCACGGGCTTCCTGTTCTCTAAAGTCCCCAGCACTCCTCCTGTCACTCCAATACTGAACTCAGTTACCATGTAGCATCACACTTGCACTGGTGCTTTCCTTACAGTTAAAACGAAGAGAAAGGAAAACATGTTGCATACACATATCTCTACCAGAAGTAGAGGGAAAAACACGAGACTAGGAATAAACATACAATACATAATCAACCACCATTCACAGACACCCAATATCTCAACTGCCCCTTGGAAGTTCGAGCCCTGCCTTCCCAGCACAGAAAATTACTTTTCTATGCTCCCTTGCAGCTATGGCACTGATATGCGATGTATATAAATCAGTAGCACTTGAGTGGAATTGGGATGGCAAAGGGAGCAACGAGAGGAGAACGCTTTGTGCAAGAGAAATGGTGACACGAACATGGGCAGGTGGAGAGGCAACGGGTCCCACCCCGACTGCTGCGGCAGATCTGCCGGCCCAAGTCACGATCAGCACTTAGAGGCAAGCGCTGGTGGTATGATACAACAGCTTCGCTCCTGCCTTCTTCTTGGAGGCGGAGCATCCGGACAGGCTTCACTAAACTGCATTCCTCTTAAGCTAGAGTAGATTCTGTTGATTGCAGCTAAGAACTTTGAATGCTGTTGCAGGTTTCTTCCTGGAAGTGGGGGCTATTTCTGTGTTGATATGTAAAGTGTGTCTTTGTTTAAAAAAATACAATTTGTCCTGCTTTATTCTATTAGTGTTGAGTCTTTGGTCTTTTAAAATTTAAGAAGCACATAGAGGATTTAGTTATCGTAAAGATATTTGGGGAACACTGGAAAAAGAGAGAAAATAAACCCTTGATAAGAAAATATGCTGCCAGACTAGGAGAAGATAAGAGATGGTTAGAAGAGGAAAGGCTGGGAGTCTAAAAACTGAGGGGCCCTGCGCCCTGCTTTGTGGGCAGAGCCTCTGGGGCGGGGAGTCCCTAAGAGACAGTTGAAGGGAGCCAACTCTCAGAGGGAGATCTTGGAGTCTGATTTCTCAGTAGCTGACCGGCAATGAGGCCCCCGCCACTGGTGGTAGGTGGAGCGCTGACAGTTCCTGGCATGTGGTGCCGGTGTAAATGCTGACTTTTACCTGTGCTGACCTGGGTTGGAATGCAGGTGGGAAGGGATGTGTGTGCAGGTCCATTCAACATTGCTGGTGATTAGGGAGGTATGGAGAAACGTCGATTTCCCCGTGGAGTTCAGTGACTACTGTTAAATGCCTTTGATACTTTGAAAAGAGAAAATCACAGGATTCGGACAATCAATCCTTAGTTTAAAGGAAAGTGCAAGAGTCGGTTGTTTCCTTGTCACCATTTTAGGAGACCCTTCTCTCCCACAGTTAGTTGGAGGGCAGATGGAACTGAAGTTCAGGCACAAGACTTTATTGTAAAAATGGCAGAATCATCTCAGAGTGTGGGCTGGAGTTAGTGACTTGCTTCCCAAGAACAGAGTACAGAAAGCAGAGAAACCTGGCAACCACTCCTCAACCAAGCAATCAGTGTCAGCATCACCAGTGGTAGGCCATGTGGACAGCATGGACGCCCTGATAGGATGTGATGAGAAAGGCATTTTGCCTCTGTAGTATTCTTCCTTTGTAAACAATCACGGTCCTAGTCTAATCATAAGAAAAATATCAGATACACCCAAACTGAAGGACTTTTTACAAAACACCCAGTCAGTATTCCTCAAAACTGCCCACGTCATGGAAAATGAGAGAGGGCCGAGAGATGGTCACAGATCAGAGGAGACGAAGGAGACGGGATGATATAGTGCAGTGTGGTATCTGGACTGGATCCCGGACCAGGACAAATGACATCGCTGGGACATGTGATGAAATGTTACTAAAGGGTGGCATTTAATTAGTAGTGCATGAATGTTGATGTCTTAGTTTCAACCAATGTACCACGGTAAAGGAAGAAGTTAACATGAGCTAAAACCAAGTAAGGAGTACATGCAGAGAAAATCTCTGTCCTATCTCTGCAACTTTTCCATAAGTCTAAAGTAATTCCGAAACAAAAGCTTAGTTTTAAAAAAACAGCAGAACTCTGGAGAAGGTGGAATTCTGAGCTTAGGCACGTCTCTTACACCAAAGCTGAGATCCTGATAAGAAATGGGATCCTGAACACTGTGGATGAGAGGGTGTCTGAGGCTTGGATTAGGGGATAGCTGCACTCAAACACCTAATGCCCTAAATTCCTCAGAACCCTCTGAACCTCTGAAGAAGTGGCCACTTCCCCTAGTTGAAAGGTGTATATAAGTCCCTCCTCCCCTTACTTGAAGATTTGGCAAAACCTCAAATGTGGCAGGTGACTTACAAGACAATGCTGACACTCTTCAAAATCTACTCCTCCCTCCCTCCTTGGCCACCAGACCAATAACTAGAACCAAATCCCACACTGAGCATGTACTGGGCCTGCCCGTGGAAGAGGGGGTCACACACCCAAGCAGCAGGATCTGATTAACATTCACCAGCAGGAGGCAAGACAGTGTGCCTGGGAATGCATCCCGAGTGTGCGGGAGGGAGAAGGAGTTCAATAAAGTTGGGTAAGAGAATGTTTGTCAGTATCAGGGGTTGGTTGAACTGTGTCCCCCCCAAAGATAGGTTCAAGTCCTAGCCTCTGACAACTGTGAATGAGACCTGCTTTGGCGAATCCTAATCCAGTGACTGGTGTCCCTGTGAAAAGAGGGGAATTTGGACATGTAGATCCGGAAACTCAGGGGAGAAGGCCACGTGAGAACAGAGGCAGTGGCTGAAGCACGGCGTCCCCAGGAATGCCAAGGATGACCCGCAGCCACCCCAACGGGAGGAAGCAGCAAAGATGAGAGTCTTCCGAAGCCTGCAGAGAGGGCGAGCTTGCTGACTCCTTGACTTTGGACCTCCGGCCTCCAGGGTTGGGAGAAGAGAAATAAACTTAAGCCAGCCAGGTTGTGGCACTTCGTTACAGCAGCCCCAGGAAACTAACGAGGGGCGTTCTCCCATGACACAGGATTGGCCGTCCCGGCAAAGGCCTAGGCAGTGGCTCCAACAGGCTGCTAGTGTGGCTCTCGGAAGGTTAGACAGAGTAGAGAGGCCGAGAGGAGCCCAATGACTCTTCTTTTTATTATAATTTTGTACTAGTTTCTACTCATGATTACACTGTGGTCAGAGATTATGGCCACTGTGGCTTTTAAAAAATAACTTGATCATGAGAGGCAACTATACATTGATATTTCTCTCCTTCTCTCCTTCCCTTCCCCTCTAGAGATAAATAAATAAAATATTTAAAAAAAAGAGAAAAATAACTTGAGAGTTTTTCATGGTTCAGTAATGGAGCAGAGCACACCTTTGACGTGAATTTGACTACCAGTGACTTCTGCCCTTCAGTTTAACCGTGAGGGACTGCCCCCTTTTAAACAGAACCTGGACATGGGGATGTGGTGAAGTCAGGTCATGCTTTGATATGTGTGTCTAACATCATTCTGCCTGTCATCCATATCCATTTTGAAGAGAGACTACTCAAGGATACCACAGGAGTACCCTCCCTTGGGTCCAAGGGTCCACTTCTTCTCTTTTCCTTCATTGTCCAATGAACCTAAATTATAGGCTTATTTCATTTTTAATGCCTATTATAAAAATTACTGAGTTTGATTGAAGCATGTGAATGAATTAGTGAGGATTAAACTGGCTTTCTTCTATTCCTTGAGCTAAAATTTCAATGCCTGTTATTTGGAATATAAAAATTCATGACACGTTTTTAATGTTGACCATACTCTTTAATAAACAGGTCTCTCTGGAACTGCTTTGTTTTTTAAGAGTAACGTCAGAACCGTTATGGCAGATGACAGAGAAAGGGATCAAAATGCGCAAAGAAGTGGACACGCTACAATGGATTTACTATATGAGACCAGAAAATCCACAAGGTGACTATATTCCTCAGGAGGCCTGAAATAACACCCCCTTTACCAAGGCAATACGGAATGCAGCGGGGACAGGCCACCAGCACCACCGAGAAGCTCGGCCGTGGCTGTGCTCTGTGGGTTGAAGGCAGTAGAAGGTGCTGGAGCAGAACGGGGCTCCCTAGTGGAGGTCCGAATGACAGAATCCTGGAGGAGCAGAGGCCAGTGCACTTTAAAGATCGGAGATGGCTGGTGGGGAGGTGAGGGGGAGGAGGGATTGAGCAAAAAGCAAAAAGGACTCATGGGCATGGGCAACGGTGTGGTGATTGCTGGGGGGAGGGGGGCACAAGGAGACTAAATGGTAATGGCCAAATACATGTAATAACGATTAAATTTTTAAAAAGAATAGAGACAAGGGCAACAAGTCAGAATGACAATTGAGAGAGCTGACTCACAGGAACCGACAGACATGTGGGTGAACCTATGAGAGTGCACACAGAGTATGAGATCTTTAGGTTGAAGGGAACACACACCAGAGAGCTTCCGCTTGGAAGAGGCACTACAGCCAATGAGACAGGCTGACTTTGCTGGTTGACATTCTCGAGCTGCTGTTCTCAGCCACCCAGCTCTAGAGCAGCGGAACCATGAGTAGCCATAGTAACAGAGATGGAGGCTGTGCTTGGGCTCCTACACACCAAGACAGACCTAGCGACTGCAGCTGTCAGCAAGAAAACTGGGCTGAGCCCCAGTATGGCACGACCCCTGAGGAGACGAACCAGCCTTGTGGCCACACTTGTTTATATAAGACTCCTTTCATCCTGGAAAGGGTAGCAATTCATCCTCATGGGGGTTTGACATATAGTCCACATATGAGTTTGCCTTTTGAGCCTGCTAGTCTGGGCCAGCATCACCACCTGAGGATTTACAGAATCCCAATTAGCAAACATGGGTTTCCACACAGCATCACCTAAGACTAAGACACCCGATTTACGGCAAAGGAGGAACAGCACGAGCGCATGACAATGGGACCCAGTGGTCCTACCACGTATCGTACCAGCCAGAGGCTGGCAGCCTACCACAGCTGCGGGAGCCTCTCGACCATGTAGCTGAGGCACCAGGGATGACTCCTCGTGAGGGCAGGGTGCTGTCCTTCAGGACGCAGCATATTCCATAAACCGACAGTTTTGCATGGTGCTATGTCCCCAATAGGCACAATAAAATAGGGTCTTGGAAATAAGGGGTGGAAGTACCACCACTTGCAGTAACCCACTTGAGGAATATCTCATCTCTTCAACTCCAGGTCCTGTGGGTCTGGAGGTCCTGATTCCAGAGGAAGACTTCTTGCACTTTGGAGTATCATGGAAACACCACTGAACACACAGGTATGACTGCTGCCAGTCACCTTGGAGTCCTCATGCCAAGACCAGAAGCAAGGCCGGGGCTCACCACAGTGGCAAGAGTAACTGATCCTGATCTTCGGGAGAGGTTAGCTCAGCTGCTTCCTCACGGCAGCAGGAAGACCTATGTTTGGACCTCAGGTGACCCTGCGGGGCATCTCCTGACACTACCTTGTTTAGTTTAACTCAAACACAGCAACCACGGCGTGGTAAGGATACACTAGTCAGGGGTTCAGACCCCTCGGGGAAGCTAACAGCAGTGAGAGGAATCGAGAACAGGTAGATGGAGGGACCGGTGGGAGCCATGGGAGCTGGAATGTATCCCAACTCTTTTCTGGAAGGTTCCTTGGGAATTATCACCACAGAGTCTTGGAGAAGCTGTACCCAGATGGAGTGAACTTAGTTTTGAGAAGCAGACCTGAGTGGTGCAATGAGTAGGCTGCCACAGACACTGTGGTGCACTCCCTGGGTCCCTTTTCTCAGGCCAGCACACTTCCAGCACCGAGCTGAGAGCTCAGCTCCTCCCTTCGCCCACTGCTAAGTGGCCTCCATTGTAAACCCCTGCCCCTGCTGGGGTTGCCCACATCCAGTGACTGACTGGTACAGAGACATCCCGGGCTGGCCCCTTTGCTCAGTGCCACTACTGCCCCAGAAGCTTCCCACTGTGGTCTGGCCCCTGTGTGTTACACGAGATCAGGTTCTTGCTTGGTTTTCTCCTTCCCTCTCTTGCTTTACTCCTTTCCTCCCAATCTTTTCAGAAAGAGCTTCCTCTCCCCTCAATAAATCACATCCTAGGCTCATTCAGATCCCTGTCTCAGGCTCCGCTTTTAGAGAACCCTCCCTTAGAGAGAGGTGGAATAAAACAAAGCAAAGACAGACAGGGAGTGGGTGAGAGCAGGAGGGAAGGTGACCTTTATCTTTAAATAGGATGGTCAGGAAAGCCCTCCCTGGGAAGGTGACCTCTGAGAAGAGGCTTGAAGTGAGGGGTTGAGCCTGCAGGCTATCTGGGGAAAAAGCTGACACAGGCAGGGGTCCAGGGAGTTCTAGTCAGTGTGCAGAGCGTGGCTAGAGTGGCGTGAGCAGGAAAAGAATGCCAGAGATGAGTTGGTGAGATTCCTCAAAGCCCTTCAGATCGGGTGGGGTCCCAAAGGCCATGGAAAGGACACTGGCTTTAACTCTGAGAGAGGGGGGAAACCATGGGAGGTTTTGACCAGAGAAGAGACAAGATCTGACTTTGCTTTAATAGAAACACCCTGGGGGCAAGGGGGGGAACCAAGTTGCCCGAGGCTGTGCAGGCCTGCCAGGTACCTTGGTACCTGGCAGTGGGAGCCCAGGCTCATCCGGTCTCAGTCTGCTCACACACCTGCCTTTGTCCCTGCAACAGACAGTGCGTAGAGTTTCAATCACAATCACTGAGTGCTGAGGATGGGTACAACTCAGGGACTGGTTCCATACCTTTAAATGGAAAATATGAATACCTGAAAGACCAGATTCCCCCACCCCAAGTCTCCATATGAGAAAAGCCCATACTTGCCTTAAGATCCAGAGGTTGCTGGCTACATTGTAGCCCATATAACTCTCTAAACCTAAATGAGTGGTTAAATTTCAAGATGCAGGTGGAAGAGCAAAGGCACTTGATTAGAGAGGTAGCACAGTGTAATGACTGAGAAAGCTGGGCAGAGAATGTCTGTTCTGAAACCTGGTTCTGATACTTACATGCTGTGTGACCTTTGGCAACTTACTTAACCTCTCTGTGCCTCAGCTTCCTCATCTGTAAAATTGTGATTATAATCGCCCCCACCTAATAGGGTTGTTAAAGTTAAGTAAGTTTACAGTACCTGGAATATAATGTTTGTTATGATCATTTATTACACATAAGTAGAAGACGCCTACATAGTCATTTAAGTTGGACAAATCTGTATGTCAATTTCTAGACATTCACTTCCAAAGTTAATGCCTTCTATGTCATCTGTTCCAATAAGGGGCAGTAAATGACTGCATCATCTTTCTTCCTACACTTCTAAAACATTATTGTACCTTTAGCTAATAAAATGGTTCAGCTGCTGCTTATCAATGACTGTTCTCGAGAAAGCTCAAAAATGCCCGACCGTAATCAACCTCGAGTGCCAACTTCAAACACTTCCCTGTGCGTCTGCCACTCCTCTGACCACGAGGAGCACTCTGTGACTAAAGAGCACCTTGAGAATTCCATGCAGATGATGATCTCAATCTCAAACACGTATAGACATCTATGATTTACCCTGTATGCTAAGACAGAAAGTCAGTGTTCCTAACTTCCAAATGTGTTTGTTCTTGTCCCTTACAAAACAGAAAACAGTGCTTTGTGTTTGTTTGTTTTTTGTTATGTGGGATTCTGTCAACTGGCTTGATGGGCAAAATCAACAAGGGAGGGAATGTGCACCGTTAGGTGCCAGGCACTTGATGTGGAATTACCTTACAGACTTGCAGTTAACAGCAAGTGCATGGCAGCCCTAATTATGGAGCTCTACTCAAAGAGCCTAGAGCAGAGGATCAGCTTAGATGGCTGGCCAAGTGACGCCTTGTTTTCCTTCCTTGGCCCATAATTTCCCTGCGGGGATCGCTGGAAGGAGGGGTTGGAGTTTGGCTTTGTTAGCTAAAGTCAGTCTACAGCTGAGACAACGACACTAACATCTAACATGCATTTAGGGCGCTCTCTCAAGCACAGGTAGCCCTTTGCCGATTGTTCCGTGACTCAATTCTGAGGGAAGTGTTCAGAGTCCTAGACACAGAGCTCCGTTTTGGGTGGAGGTGGCACAACTTGGAAATCGCCAATTTTGTTACATCCCTAAGTAAACCAACTGGTAAATAAAAGGATCTTCAAGAGGATCATCCAATCAAACAAAGCAAAGCCAGCTCTTAGGAGAAGTCTCCTATTGAGAAAAAAAAGCAATTAAATTTCAAAAAGCAATTAAAGTTAATGTTGGAAGAGCAAACTCCTAAGTACTCTTTGTCAAGTGTTTTAGAAAGGAAGACGCAGTTTGATGAGTATAATGGTGGCAGTGGTCCAAAGTCCCGGTTTTTATTCCCGACTTTGTCGGAGTCCTTTGTCATCACCTGAATACGCCCGCGAAGCCACTGCGCCTCCCTTGTGCATCTGTGATCAGAGGAACGGCACCATGATAAGGCGTTACCTGGGGAGAGTTCAACAGAAGGCTGCACACTCTTAAAACAATGGGTTATTTTAATCGTGCCCTCTGTCCGGCAGGTCTGTCCTGCTTTCACTGAGCTAGGTTTTCATCTGCACATGAGAACTCAGATCTGATTGAAACCGTTTTGTTTTTAATCACTATATTAATAAAGTGCCCAACCCAGTTTTCTGACTGTGAAAGCTCACCGAGCGTGACACAGTAAAAAACAAAACGGTTTCAATCAGACTTGAGTGCAGGAGCCCCGGGGTTATAAAACGTAAGAAATGGAATGAATCTCGGTGTGCCCAAAAATAGTCCTTTCAATGCTAACATTTTTAAATTTAAGAGATAACACAGAAAAGTTAAAGGAAGATGCCAGGTGACATTTTCACTCATCACAATTAGAAATAATCATTTAAATACATAAAAATCCTAGCAAGGATGTTTTTCTCACTTATTTATATCAGAGAGCATAAGGGAGTCATTTCACCTTATACTTGAGGACCACTTATTCACTCATCAATAAAACCTAGAAAGGCATTTACTATGTCTATTAAAAAATCACAAATTAAAATGTCATATCAGTTCATTCATTTATGGCAAACTCTCCTTTCAATAATAATATGTTTTAATTTTTTTTAAATTATTTTTTTGTTTGGGCAAAAACATTCAATTCAATGATAGTACTTAACATTTTCCCACTGTAATCCTGTAAGATTTTCTGCTTTAAAGAACACTAATTTTTCGTTACCTTCCTCAAACTATTGGTGTAAGTACACTTCTCCTTGAAAACCGCACAATCAGGAACCACTGTATATAGTTTATACAACAAGCTAAACAATTTGCAAACATCTTATTTTCATTTATAGTAAAATGAAGTAATAGTCTTAAAAATTATTTCAGCTCAAAGTATAACCATATTTACTGGTAATATGGTTTACCAGTAAATATAGGATTTCATTCCTATAGGACTAATAAGGAATATTATTTTCCTGAGTCTTTTCTAACTCAATGCCAAACACACAATGTATAATATCACCATGTCTAGCAAGTGCTAATCCTCCTGTATAAGCAGAATGCATGTCTTGGTATTTTCCTAATTCAACCCTATACTTTTGATGCATCCATTTCTCCCCGGGCACAGTCTGTTGGAGCTGCAAGGGGCTCCAGAAACCATCTAATCTGACCCACCTTCTCCTTATTAAAATATGGCTTTAAAAACATCAAGCAAAATCTCTCAAGCATTGGCAAGAGGAAGCTACTCAGAAATAAACCTAAAGTTTGCATTCAAACTTTACCTTTGTAAAATCCCCAACGAATCTCCCACGGCATTCTTCACTCCTTCCTTTCCAGGTTTCAGAATTTTCTCTTTGAAGGTATCAAATGCTTTAAAAGGCATTTTCAATGGGGGACACACCTACAGCTGAGCCGCTAACAGCCAGTCTCAGAAACTGTCATCCTTTCTCATTTCCAGCATGGGGACCACTTTGCTTTCCTTGATGAACACTTCGAAGTCAGTTTTCCTGCAGGTTAACTACTTAAAATCAAAAAGGAGATGAAACTCAGCCCAGATCTTTCAAGTTGAGACAACACCCTCCACCCCTCAAATAAAGAGGCCGAGGGAGGTCTGGCTGGGAATTCAGCCCCTTGCAAAGCTCCAAGCTCAGCAGCAGCTTGTGGTGCTGTCTCAGTCTGAGTGCAGCCTCGCTCCTTCCCTGGGCTGCAGCTGGAGAAGCTGAAGTGGGCTCCAAACCACAAGGTGCTCTGAGACCAGCGAGACCAGCGACAGCTCATGCGTCTATCTCCAGCCCCTCCTGCCGCTTCTGACCCCATCCCCCTCCGGCCTCATTCAGCTTGGCTGTGATCACTGAGTGATCCTTTCCAAGGTGATGCTATAGTAACCAGCACAATACCTGCCCCTCAGCTGCTGGGACTTATTAATGGGCTCTCAGCCAGAGCAGGCACCCAGGATGGAGTGTATGAAACATTTACAAGTCCTCTGCGTTTCTGAGATCTGGCCCTGCTGACAGGCTCTCAGCCACTACATTATGCCTCTGAGGCTCCTCATGGGAGCCATGAGCAGTTTCTTAGCCAGACAGACACTAGTGTGGATGTGTTCCTTGGAGGAACACTTGTTCTGGAGGAGGAGAAGTGCAAACCACAGGCCACGGATATCTAGGGGGGCATTTATTTGCTCCTGATCAATAGGGCAGGATCTCCGCAGGCGTGATGCACAGGTGCCCCCTGGGACCATCTAATTGAAGATACCTGAGCTGGTCTTGGACCTGCTTAGAACTCTTTACTGGTATTCATGATCCTCAAGATAAATCCAAGTTCTTGATCACAGCACACAAAGCGCTCCATGGGGGACCCCAGGCTTAATTGCCACTCTGTTCCTCATGCCAGCACTTCACTGAATTCAGCAGGCTCCCTATCGAACCTGGGGTTTGCTCAAGCTGTTCCCTCTGCACCCTTCATCGGGGTCACTTCAAGGGATTCTTAAGCCTCATTGAGATATCACATCCTCCAGAAAGCCTCATACGCAAGGTCAGGTGTTCGTCCTCTGCCCCACAGGATCCGGCACCCAGGGTTGGCCTGGGGTGAAATACCACACGTTGCTCCCACACTAATGGGCAGCAGGACGATGCCTCCGTAGGCGATGCTGCCATCTTTTCCTGTGTGTTATCAGTCCTTTGCATATCTTTTTTGGATGAAATTTCTATTCAAATATTTTGCCCATTTTAAATGTTTGCCTTATTATTGAAGTATATGAGTATATAGTCTCAATGTAAATCCTTTATCAGATTTGTCAATATTTTTCTCAGTCTATGGTTTAATTTCTTCATGCTATATTTTGAAGTGCAAAGACTTTTCATTTTTTAAAAACTTTTTTTAAAGATTTTATTTTTATTTATTTTTAGAGGGGAAGGGAAGGAGAGAGGGAGAGAAATATCAATGTATGGTTGCCTCTTGTGCGTCCACCACTGGGAACTGGCCTGCAACCCAGGCATGTGCCCTGACTGGGAATCGAACCACGATCATTTGGCTCACAGGCCCGTGCTCAATCTACTGAGCTACGCCAGCCAGGGCCAAAAACTTTTCATTTTGATGAAGTCCAACTTATCTTTTTTTCCTTATATGGACTGTGCTTTTGTTCATATAGCTAAGAAATGGTTGCCTAACCTGAGGTCTTAAGATTTTCTCCTATTTTTTCCTTCTAAAAGTTGTTTTTGCTCTTACCCTTAAGTCTATGGTCCATTTTGCGTTCATTTGTGCGGATAGTGTGAGGTAAACATCTAAGTTCATCTTTTTCCATGTGGATATCCAGTTGTTTCAGCACAACTTGGTGCAAAGACTATCCTTCCTCCAATGGAATGCCTGGGCACTTTTGTCAAAAAGCAACTGAACATCAACACAAAGATTATTTCTGGGCTCTCCGTTCTATTCCACTGACCTGTATGTCTGTCCTTACACCAATGCCACAATGTCTTAACTGCAGCTTTATGGTAAGTTTTGAAAGTGGAAAATGAAAGTCCTCCTACTTGGTCCTTTTATTAAAATTGTTTTGACTATTCCAAGTCTTGCATTTTCATATAAATTTTAAGAGCATCTTGTCAGTTTCTACAAAGAAAAATCCTGCCCAGCCCGTGCTTTTACAAGGATAGTTTCTGGCCACCAACTTTGCTATCCACAAACCCTCAGGGCTGAGAATGCTATGACCCTGGGAAATCCCACATCAAATCACTCCACCAGGCCTTACCTGTCTCCAAAAAGCTTGCTCACTCACTATAAGCAAATGCAATCAAAATAGAATAAATACATTCTCTTGCGACAGACAGCACCCACCACTGGGGCTTTGAACCCTTTCCTTAATTCCCAGATACATACACTAATTCAACACTAATCTTCTAGAGCAAATAATGGAAACACTATTGGCCAAGACACCTGCATCTCTCTTAAGGGTCAATGACTGCTAACACTAACTATCTCTGCAGAATGTATTGCTTACGGAACACACCTGAATCAACAAAAGTTTCTGGCGGTGATTCAGATGGTTGATGATAATAATATTTATGGAGCCTTTTCTAGGTGCCAGACTTGAAGCACTTAACTCATTTAATCCCCACAGTGCTCCTCGAGGTAGGTCCGATCCTTATACCATCTATAGATAGGGAAACCAAGGTACAGAGAGTTTAAATAAACTTGGTCAAGTTCACATGGCTAGGAAACTAAGCAGAGAGAGGATATGGACCCAGGAAGTCTAGCATTAGAGCCTACACTTTTAACCTCCACTCCAGAGCCACTGACAGTAGAAACAATCCAAAGCCAGACTTTTCAGAACTGAGGCATTTTATTCATTTATTCACTCGTATCTTTCTTTGAGGGCCTACTATGTGGCAGGCCCTTTGGAGGTGCTGGTGATAATGGTTACTGTGATATTCCCCTTGAAGAAACCAACCAACCAGAAAATGAGCAAGTCCATCCCAGTGAGTGCCACCCATGGGGTACAGGAGCATAGGCAAGGATCCCTGACTTAAGGTATCAGGCGGTACCTCCTAGATGAGGGCAGGATGGTGTAAGCTTTCAGGGATAAGAAAAAGTGAGGCAAACGCAAGGAAAAAATGTGAGAGTGAAGACTTGCACGAGAGAACACGGTGCCTGGGAGAAGCTTGCCGTTTCCGAGAGGTGGGTAGTCTGCCAGGTGGTAGGAAACATGGTGGGGCAATGATCTTGAGCATCGTGTAATTCATTAAAATGCACTATCTCAAAATATCAAATACAACACAGGCAGAGGAAAGTAGGTGTTCAGCAATTCTTCTGGTAATTCAACACCGGAATTGAAAAACTGCTAGTTAATCTCGCAGGACCCTGGAACTCTGACTGTGTGGGGAGTGGCTACAGTTCACTTTATTTACTGGAGATGCAGAGAACACTGGCCTGGCAAAGAGCGCGAGGAATGAAACGACCAGGCTCAGGGTGTTCGTGTATCTAATGGCCTGCCAGCCAGCCCCTGTCTGTCCAGACCCCGCTGCCCAACCGTGGGGTTTCATAAAACACCTGCATCCTTATCGCAAATTGCTCTAATTTATTCTGCTCCTCAGAGATAAAGACTTCTGACTATTGCAATGATTTAAAACCCACATCATGCAATACCAACACTGCTCTGCCTAACGCCCCATAGGCAAGCCCAACCATTTGATGAGGAATCCAGTCTCCAACAGTGAAAAAAGTGGAGCTCAGGGGCTGCTTATGAGCCAAGTCACTCCAATCTGCTACCTAGACCAAAAAAGAAAAAGAAAAAAGGAAGAAAAAGCAAACAAATCTCAAACCACCTGAAGATAATATACAGTCAAGAAAATCATTTAATCTAATCCAATCAAAGTGTTAGGTGGGAAATTTTAACCTGGTTTAGAGCTAATGCCCAAACTGGTTACTTTTTTTTTTTTTTTTCGATAAGAAACTTCATAAGGAGACAAGGTTCCTTCTCTCCTGGGCTCTGCGCAATTTTTCCAGGCAACCCCTTTCCTCACCCAACTCCATACTCCTACCCTCCCCCCAGACCACACTGAGACCAGCATGGAAGTTTCTGTTTTATCTGAAACTTCTCTCAAGCCTTTCACATTTGAACATTGTTGGTAACTATCATTACTACTAATTGGAATCTATAGGAAACTTGCTTTTCATTGCACTTCTCCTATCTTTAATATTCACTTTTGTTAATAGTCAAACCTGGACACGAAGCACTTTCAAATATTTCATTTGATTCTTACAACAACCCTGTGGAACATAACAAGCAGGTATAATGACTCAATTCTGTTCGAGGTCAGCTGTGGAGATCTGGGTCTAGATCCTTAAACCCATTTCCTGAGCTTGTACCATCACGGTGCCTGGGACACTGGGATCCTATGAACCCACCATGGGCACCAGAGACTGCCCTAACGTAACTCAGGAAAGATGTACGCAGAACCCTTCCATCTTTCACAGTGTCATCGAGCACCTGGCTACAGGCAAACTTGTGCTGGCTACCGTGGACATTTTAGAAATAAATATAACTGAGCTGGTTTTTAAGATGACACACTAATCTGCTTGCTTGCACTAAAAAGTTTCTCAAAAAAGTAGGGCAAACCAATAGTAATATATGTATGGTGCCAGGTGGGTACTTAAAATATTGGGGGGACCACTCTCTAAAGTGTGTGATTGTTTAACCACTATGCTGTACATCTGAAACTAGTACGGAATAATACTGAATGTAAACTGTAACTGAAAAGAAGAGAGAGGTTAACATAAAATTAGTTATGTTATGCATTAGCCTCTGGGTTGAGATTGCCACCATCCACTCGAGCCTGATAAGACACACCGATTCAAAAGAACTTATGCACCCCAATGTTCATAGCAGTGTTATTTACAATAGCCAAGTGTTGGAAACAGCCTAAGTGCCCATCAGTAGATCAGTGGATTGAAAAACTGTCGTACATTTACACAATGGAATACTACACAGCAGAAAGAAAGGAGCTCCTACCTTTTGTGACAGCATGGATGGAACTGGAGAGTATTATGCTAAGTGAAACTAAGTCAGTAGGTGAAAGACAAATACCATATGGTCCCACTTCTAAGACTCTAATGAACAAAATAAACTAATGAGCAAAATAGAACTGGAGACATGGAAACATGGAACAAACTGACAGCTGCCAAGGGGAGCGGGATAATGGTGGAAAGAAGGTGAAGGGACTAATCAAAGAACATGTGTGAATGACCCATGGTCATGGACAACAGTGTGGGGATTGCCTGTGGGAGCGGGGGGTGGGCTGGGCAGAGGAGGGCAAAGGGGGAAAGTTGGAACAACTGTAATAGAATAACAATAATAAAAATAATAAATAAAATAAAAACATCTAACAGCTTTTTCAGAGGAATTACCTAAGCAATGCACTTTTAAACAAGATATCCTTTCTACGGGGAGATGAATGGGAACCCTTACCCATTCTATTGTAATTGCTTCCTTATCTGTCCTCCTGACTAAAATTTCCTATCTCATTTCATTCTCATAAAGTAGAATGAAAGAGCAGACATGGCAGGTAGAATGACCAAACAGATATCATCATCATTTCACATTATCAGAAAGCTGAGGCTCAAGCTCAAGAACTTGTCCAAAGTTACATAGTTTTTGGTGGAGTCAGGATTTAAAACCATCTGAATACAATGCTCACTTCATTATACCACACTCCTTCCAGTCCACGATAAAGCATTGTTGGTCCCATTACATTTCAGCTCACTCTGAGATGGGTCCTGGAATTTAATTTGGCTATGTTCCTTAAATTAGTTTAGGAACATAACTTTATACTATTTTTAATAAAGAAAACACCTCTATAACACCTTACAACATATCATCACATACATGAACACACTAGAAACACCTGTCAAGTTCCATTTCCAGTCCATTATTGTAACTGTCTGGATATTAGATGCCACTTTCCCCATTAATAAAAATTTAAAAGTCAAATAATCAAAATACAAAAATATGGAATGTCTTTACACAGCATGAAATAATTTCTAAGTATTTTCACATTTTTAGAAGGATTTACTTAGTACCTGGATTCTTTATATTTCTGAATCACTTTTAACTTTACTTTTCATTGCTTCTTTGAGACTTGTGACTACCTAGAGAACCCGAGTGGGCAGACTACTCCACTTCAGTCATGGTGTGATGGATGGGCTCGGTTCTTCGGAGATATTTGGGCAGAGCTGGACTAGAAATCATACCCTCATCTGCTGGCTGTTGTTGGTTGCCTGTAACAGATTATTTACCATTTCATCTTGGAGAATCCCACTCCCCATTGCCCCCAACATAAGACATCCAAATATCCATCTTTAGTCTGTCCTCTGGCTGTAAAAACAATAGAATTTTCCTTTAACATATATTACTGTGTGGTCACCAAGTACCTATTGGCTCAGACTTGGTCCCAAGACCCTATTTGTGAGTAACTGGGGATATACTGCTTCACTTCACTCAGTGTCACTGCAGCATGGAGACACTTTCCATTTTGCTGCACGCACCACGAACGGTGACTTGAAAAAAGATGCAAAGATTTCTGAGACTGTGTCCAAGGCCAAAATATCCCAGAAAATCTGATAATTTAACAAATACAGCTGCATCATAATGCAACCTAAAAATGTGGGAGGAAGTCAAGATCAGAGTATATTTTGGAGAATTTCTTACCACCATTGCTTTTCTCGAAAGTGCAGGTGGAAGTCGGGGAGTGTCCAGACAGTCTCAATATATAGAGTGGTGAACAGGGTTCATATCTGGGCATCGAGAATTAAGATGGAACAAACCTACACACGTTGGGCAAGTATTTCTGGTGAGGCCTTATCCGCCTCATAGTTTAAATACCGGAAGTCACATATTCTTATCAATCTGTCACAGCCTGTCAACATTTAAAAAATGTACCTGAAAAGAAGGGGGGGCAGGGGTGTGCGGCTATAAATGGACCATTACTTAGGAAACAGTGACATCTACTGGTAGTTTATACAGTAAATACATTTTTGCCAGGCATTCCCCCACCACCACCCCGAATAAATTGATCTATTCAGCATACATTTATTAAACCTGTATGTGTCGATTCTTAAATTTCTGAAATGTTCGGTGAAGCATAAGTTATTAGCTACAAAATGATACTAGACTCATTCATTCTGCTCCTTGCCTTGCTGTCATCCCTTGGCTTAATCTAATAGGAAGTGTTTTAAGCAGCTGACATTAATTCCACTTTTCCTGGTAATCAAGTCATTTGGCCAGACTTACCTTAATTCAAATACTTTCATATAATCTCAGAATTCAAAAGGACCTTGGGAGTTACCTGCTCTAATCCCCTCCCCAGTGTGTCCAATTTAATTTGGGAAAATGTCATTCCTAAGTAATCATTTGACAGCAACAAAAACTATTTTAAAAAGGCTCCTGGCAAGGCAGAGCTCAGGCCCAAGTCTTCCGAAGAAGCCCTCCCAACGCCTTAGTCTAGGTGGGGCGGCTCTCCTCTGCAGATCGGTCACAGCATGTATCCCACTGTCCCGTACTCCTCTGCTTACTCAGCTACCTTTATAACCACAGTGCAGATTCCTTGAGGTTAAGGCTCCTATCTCCATTATTTGTCCCAAGAATCTCACAGTGCCAAGCCTAAAACCTATTGTTTTACTTTTTTTTCTGAAAAATAAAGGTATTCAAATCATGCTAGGTGAGACATCTGTTCTTTGTTCAAGCAGGTTTTATTTAGATGTGTAGCACCCTCCTAAGGACAGGTGGGGATATCTACCGAGCACCCACCATGTACCAGGAGCCTTGCCAGGTGCCTCACAATTTTTACCTCATTTCCTCCTAATGAGGTAAAGAGTGATCCTCATGGCATAGCTGGAAAAACTTAATTTCATTGGTGAAAGACAAGATTTAAACTCATTCACTCCAAATATTTATTTCTACTCTGCCTTATTCTAAATTAAGACTTTCTAAGAATATGATATAAAACCTGGAAAAAGAAAAAAAGGAAATCAGAGTAAAGGAGATGTAAGAATTTTAAAAATCAGATAAAGCCAAAGAGTAAGTGCCCAACAACGAGTATTTTTAACCTCCTACGTATTTGCTGCAGGTGGCCTGCAACTTTGCCAGTACCACCCAACTGTCAATATGTGATTTGTTGCATTACTTGCAGATTTTAAAAGGGCAAACCAGTTGCCTAAAAGCACATTTACTCCTGAACGGAACCCTGGAATTTCTCCTGTGGGTCCTCAAAGAAGCTGTTGCATGTCAGAGTGAACCCGCGTCATTCCTGACACGAACATGGCTTTCGCAACACAGTCCAAAGTTAAGTGTGGTAAAGGAACTTGACACATGGCCCACAGGTGGCAACCAGGCACAAAGGTCTCCACAGTAGGCTTCATTTCAAGAGAAACGGCTGGATTATTCCATTTTTGGTTTCCTCCATACACATTTCTCAAGATTGAGATTTTGGACATTGGGCAAGAGAGTTAAAGGTTGTTTTCTGAAGAGTACATACAGTATGGGCATCACTGCTGATTACCGGCAGGTCCCCGCCATCCTTGGAGGGGGGCAGAGATGGCCCCCCCATGCTGAAGCTGGAGCAGTCCAATGAGCACACGGCCCCCACCAGATGACTTTCCATCACTTCACAAAAGTGATGTTAAGAGCACCTTCTGGTAGAGACAAGAGTTTCTTAAAAACAATTTTGGATCTGTACCAACACATGACAATTTTTAAAGCATGCCGGCCTACCTCCCTACAATATAAATGTATCCCCACCCCTATAGCATAAATGATATAATTTCCCCTGAATTAAAAAAAATAATAAAAAAACCCTTAAAAACAAAACCCAGCTTTATCTGACTCCAACATCTAGGCACTTCTAGTGTGCCCATGGAATACCTCACATCTGACTTTCATCTGACCACTGACTGGCAAGCTTTTAAGGACACAGACATGGGAGAGACTTGCATGACTGTTGATTCCTATGTTCAAATTCTAGACATTAAAATCTCGATCTCATTTACTTTTATATGAAAGTCAAACACTGGCTTTCCTAACAATCTAGGCCACTACACGGAGGACTGTATCCAAAAAGTAGAAAAGCAAAAAAAGATAAAAATTGGAAGGGCATCAAATAGGTGAAAAGTAGCTAAATTGTATTTCCTCGTCAGGCACATTTCAAAAGAACTCCTAAGAAAGGAAAGATTTAAGACAGGCTAGGTGTATATATACATGTAATTCCACATGGCCTTTGCTAGCAGCTTAAGTACAGCCCTAGTTCAAAATAGCTTAGTAGAGACTTCCGGCCAAGATGGAGGTGTAGGTAGATACACTTTGCCTCCTCACACAACCAAAAAAAGGACAAATTTAAAAACAAAAAATAAAAAATAACCAGAACTGCCAGAAAATCTAACCGTATGAAAGTCTGACAACCAAGGAGTTAAAGAAGAAACACTCATCCAGACTGGTAAGAGGAGTAGAGACGGGAGGCCAGGGTGGAGAGGACTCACAGCAAGGTTGCGGCTGGAGGATCAGGGTGGGTGAGACAGTGGCTGGTGAAGCAGGCAGTCCCACATTTGCATGCAAATAAACCGAGAAGAATAACTGGGGAGTGAGACAGACCACACAACCCAGTGTGGGGAAATAAAGCCTCAAAACCTCTGACTATAAAAACCTGTGGGGGTTGCAGGTGAGGGAGAAACTCTCAGCCTCACAAGAGAGTTCACTGCAGAGACCCACGGGGTCCCAGAACATACACAAACCCACCCACAAGGAATCAGCACCAGAAGGGCCCAGTTTGGTGGTGGGTGGTTGGGGAAGTGACTAAAAGCTGGGTGAGAGCCGAGCAAGCAGCATTGTTCCCTCTCAGATTCCCTCCCCCACATACAGTGCGAAGGTGGGTTACCCTGGACTGGAGAATAACTAAGGCTTAGCCCCTTACTATGTAACAAGCACACCAAGACAAAAAAAAATTTGCCCAAATGAAAGAACAGATCAAAACTCCAAAAACAGAACTAAGTAATGAAGAGATAGCCACCTATCAGATGCAGAATTCAAAACAACGGTAATCAGGATGCTCACATAAATGGTTGAGTATGGTCGCAAAATAGAGAAAGTGAAGGTTATGCAAAGTGAATTAAAGGAAAGTGTACAGAGAACCAACAGTGATGGGAAGGAAACCAGGACTCAAATCAATGATTCAGAACAGACGGAAGAAACAAGAATTCAAAATAATGAGGAGAGGCTTAGAAACATCTGGGACAACTTTAACATTCCAACATCTGAATCACAGGGGTGCCAGGAGAAGAGGAAGAGCAAGAAATTAAAAACTTATTTGAAAACATAATGAAGGAGAACTTCCCCAATCTGGCAAAGGAAATAGACTTCCAGAAAGTCCAGGAAGCTCAGAGAGTCCCAAAGAAGTTGGACCCAAGGAAACACACACCAAGGCACATCATCATTAAATTACACAAGATTAAAGGAGAAAACATCAAAAGTAGCAAGAGAAAAGGAGAGTTATCTACAAAGGAGTTCCCATCAGACTGTCAGCTGATTTCTCAAAAGAAACCTTACAAGCAAGCAGGGGCTGAAAAGAAGTATTCCAAGTCATGAAAGGCAAGGACCTCCATCCAATATGACTCTATCCAGCAAAGCTAACATTTAGAATAGAAGGGCAGATAAAGTGCTTCTCAGATAAGGTCAAGTTAAGGAGTTCATCATCACCAAGCCCTTATATGAAATGTTAAAGGGACTTACTTAAGAAAAAGAAGATAAAAAATATGAACAGTAAAAGGACAGCAAATTCACAGTTACTAACATCCACACCTAAAACAAAAGCAGACTAAGAGGTCACCTAAAACAGGAGCAGAGCCACAGAAATGGAGATCCCATGGAGGGTTATCAGTGGGGAGGAAGAGGGAGAAGAATGGGGGAAAAGGTACAGGGACTAAGAAGCATAAATGGTAGGTAGAAAATTGGCAGGGGGAGGTTAAGAATAGTATAGGAAATGGAGAAGCCAAGGAACTTACATGTATGACCCATGGACATGAACTAAATGTGGGGGAATGCAGAGCGGAGGGGAATAAAGAGGAGGAAAAAAATGGGACAAGTGTAATAGCATAATCAATAAAATATATTTAAAAAGAAAAAGAAAAAGAAACTAGCTTAGTAGATTCAGGAGTATATCAGAGGGTGAGATCAGGAGACAGAAACCACGCCAGATATTTGAACAGGAGTATTTTAATAATTGTTAATGAGAAAGTAATTATTTAAAAGGATAAAAAAGGACTCTGAGAAGTGCAGAAGTAACAGCTGCAAAAAAGGCAGCTACGATCTCTGAAAGTTAAAAAAAAAAGAGAGAGAGAAAGAAAAAGGAAGGAACTAAAGACTAGGAGAGGCTTTCTTCCTCACCAGTCAGTCCCCCAGGCTGAGTGCCCAACTTCACTGAAAAGGGTGTGGTGTCCACAGAAACACTTGCCAGAGGGAGTAGGCCCCAGAGACAGCTGCCTGAGGAAATGGCCAAGGGACCACGAAAGTGGCTCAAGGGAGCAGCTCCAAAGTGGCTGCAGGGCTGGCAGCTTGGCCCGAGGCACAGTAAGTTGGAGCTCCTCTGCCTAGGGCCCCTGAGCTCCTATAAAAGGAAATGGAGAACCCAAACCCAGAGTGAAGTGTCTTTTAGCTGCTACTGCTTTACACTGCTATCTCAGGGCCCTCCATCTATGAAGCCTGCCACTCTGTCAAACGGGTGAAGCAGACAAGCTTAGAGTCCCACTCCAGTGCTACAAAGCAGGTCCGAGAGGGATGAATTTGGAGCAGGAAGACAGTAAGATCGTAATTGCCATAGTTCAGTCTTTTGGCTACTCAGTTTCCATATATACCTACACTACCTAATACAGTAGCTATTAGTCACACTGGCTACTGAGCATGTGACTAGTAGCTACTGAGTAACTCTGCTAGTAGCTACCGACTAGCAGAACTGAGTTGCAAAATATTAGATCTCAAAGGCCAGGTATACAGAAGAATGTAAACTATCTCATTAAATTTTATATCAGTTACATGTTAAAATATTTTGGCTCTATTCCATTAAATAAAATTACTGTTAGAATTAATTTTGCCTATTTTTAAAAAAATGTGGTTACTAGGAAATTTCAAATCATGTATGTGGCTCGCACCCCAGGTAGTTAATTAAATCCTCTGAGTAGCTGGAGCAACTTGGCTGCTTAGGACAAAGTTTCCAGTAGCCAACACACTCCATGTTGGTGACATGGCTTTCTGCACTGCACCCCCTCCCCCTGGAGGTCACATGCTTTAGTTCTGCTCCACACTGCAAGCACTGCTGATCTGGTAGCTGGGCCCTCGGCACCCACAATTCAGAGAAGCAGCCCAAAGGCACTAACTAAACATTTGTTCTGTCATCTCCCTCTGCCTCCATTTTTTTCAGTGTAAATGTATTTATAGTAACCAGTAAGCCCTGAACACACACATGCTACATAAAACAGCTTCTACCAACACTACACCAGAAAAATTCAATACAATAAAGCACATAAAGGATGAGACGTGGTAGAGAGAATGGGACTACAATTAGAAAACAATCTAGTTTTTCTTCCTGGCTCTGACCAACTTGGGAAAGGCTGTGTAAATCCCTGGCCCTCTGTTTCTATCTGCTTGTTTCTGTAGTTTTATTAACTACAACATGAAATCCTTTTAGAGATTGTAACCAGTTTTTTTTTAAATAGTATAGAATAAAAAATTCAAGACATTTTCCAGTATACTGAAACTTTTGTTTCCAGTATATATTTTACATACTGGTTTGTACTGTAAGATACATTTCTTAGTGAATGTCGCAGTTACACTTTGAAAGCCACTGACATAATCTTTTAAATTCCTATACAGTGGTTTGAGTTCTTATAATTTGTTTTGCTCTAAAATTATTTCAAGACCAGTAAATCACAAAGCATGAAATCACAACTTAATATGGAATGTTTTATCAAAGCTAAAATTTATTTGGTGCATACTCTGTGCTTGCTATCAGGTGCTTTCACATATACTTTTCCTTTAATATGTAAAAGCAACCCTGTGAGGTATTTTACAGGTTAAAAAAATAAACAACATAACAAAAAACTACTTCCTTAACTTATTCAGGTGAAAAGAAGGGTCACAGCATTGCAAATAAAAAACAAACCAAGTACGCGGCCCATTTCCCTTCCCTTTTACACATCCTCTACATATACCACACACTTTGGTATTAGAAGAGCCAATGCAAATAAAAGGGGATCTTCCCTGTAATTTTTGTCTGCAGGTACTTTTCAACCTACCAATCTTCTACTCTCAGCATAAGGAACTTAAATGCTGCCAATATCTAAAATAACGGTTAAGGTGATCTAGTACTTCGCAAATTCTGTTCACATGGAAATACAAGCCTAAAAACAGAACTATATTTCAGAGGCAATTTCTCAACAGAAAAAGACAATGGTAACGGTTCAATTGTTGAAAATTATTTAAATATATCTTTGAGGAAACAAAGTGTAGGGAAAAATTTTCTAAAAATGTAGCACCATACCTCAATAAATGAGCAAATTTCAAGAAACGAAAATTACCTAAGAATTATATACCGTATGTTTTCAAAGAACCTATTTTTATAGGTTAACCTCTATACTTAGAAGTTCAAAGTATATGTATTACAAGAAGCTTTCCTTCTAACTAGAATTTAACATACTGACATCAAAGTATTTTACAAAATAAAAAGCAATTTCCTAATAAACAGTGACCACTGAGAATTGTTACAAAGAAAAACTCTTTAACATGAAGCAATTTTATTCCATGTAAACTTTTCTCAAGAGAAATCTTATTGTGTTACAAACAATACATAATCTGGTCAAGGCGTGAATGTGTTTGTCGAAACACACAATCTTCCCAGTGCTTTTCATTTCTTGGCCATTTCTTCAGCAATCCTGTGAGTCCTTTCTCTAAAACCATGGAACTAAGTACACAGCTCATAAAGAAACCAGATGTAAAGCTAACTTATTTTTTAAAGTATGCACTTACTAAATGCCGCCAGCAAAATTAGCATAAAATTACACTTTATAACCAAGTTCTGTGTGGTCAATGAGAAATTTAGTGTATGTATACATATATATTTCAATGAATAAACAGTATCAGCACACTAAACTGCATATGGTTTATTTCAAATAATTGCTGGTTTTGGGTATTTAAAAAACCACAAACTCTATGGCAGCAACTATAATACATAAATATTTCTCTGAAAGACCATTTTAAAGTTATCATATAATGATGGAATGTAATTTAACAAAATACAAATCACATTTATAGCATAAGGCTCCATCTGTGATTGAATGAATTATCAGCAAATCAAAGAGAAATATTACTAGAAAAGAAGTAAACTTCAGTTGGAGGTCGGACTTGATCATGGTGAGCTCAAAAGGGATCTCTGGTAGCCAGAAGATACAACTGCTCATTTTTATAGAAGTAAAGCTTATTACATTTGAAACAATATAGCAGAAATCTCAAAACTTTACTCACTAAATATAGTTTAATTCTTACAAATTTCCTTTTGAAAATGCAACCTCCGAATTCACAATTTGGAGGTTGCAATACACCTCTGAACTGTGAATTCAGATGAAAGACAAAGGCAGCAGTCAGGGAAATCACATCAGAGGGCTTTGCCAAATATCTGTACAACCCAGTACACACCTCTCCCGTCTGTGATAGCTTAGGAAAAAGTGAGTCTAAGTATACCCAAGTAAATGCAAAAAAAAAAAAAAATTACCATTTGAGGCAGACCATGCTAAAATATAATTTACAATGATTAATTTGCATTTAAGATGGTTAATAATGCATTTAGTTTGAACCAATGAAATCAACATTACGTTAAATTTTGCTCAGTCTTTTGTACTAAACATCAGTTCATCTGAGAAGACTGGAAAAAGCAAGTGATCCCAATCCCTTTCTCATTCTGCTTGTTATTATTTCCTCACTCAGTCATACTAAATGCAAACAAATCAATACAGCATCAAGATTTTTCACATATTAAAATGAAGACTAATGACTTGTGAAGGCAGACTGTGTACCATGTAGTATTTAATAGATAAAAATTGCAATTACCATCAACTAGATTTTTTAAAATAATACCAGGTTTTCAAGCAAAATAAACATTTGATTTAAAAATTCTGCTATTCAAGATACTCAAGTATCTTTTTTTTCTCTTTGAGACAGGTACAGGTTGGGTCTTTTAAAAACCTGAATATGGTGAGAGAGAAAAAAAATCCTCAATCCTGTAAAAATGCTTTCTACTCTTATAGAAGTCCACACAACCACTATGCTGGCATGGAAACAGGTGTTTTCTGTCTTAGAACCACTCATTTTCCCACAGAAGTAGTTCCTCCGAGCAATCTATATAAAGATGTAAATCAGTTCACCCATGATTAGAACTGAAGCAATCCTTCAAAATCAGAGGCAATACACCTCACCCAAAAAGATCTTTTAAATCATTGCTAGCTGAGCTGCTATTGGTCATAGTAGTTGGTGGCTGTGCAAAGTTCTGTGGGTTAAAGAAAGGGTTAGCCTGCACCCCAAAGGCAGATTGTCCTATCATGTTCATCTGTGTTCCCATTACTGAACTGCCCATACCTGGAGACCCTTGAGGAGGAGCAAACTGATTAAGCCACTGACTTGGTTTCTGCTGTGATAACTGGTTCATGCTAACTTTGGGTTTCTGAGGGCCAAAGAGATCATTAAGAGCAGACATATCTGTGGGTCTTTGTTGAGTCTGCTTTCCACCAGCAGGAGGAACCCCCACAGCACCGAAGTTTGGCAAAGCAGAAGATGTTCCCAGTGGCATCGTGGTCACTCCAGGTGTGCTTGGACCACTGAAGAAGTTCTGGTTTGTATTAACCGGCATGTTGAATCCTGAAGTCTGAAAGCCCATGTTAGCATTTAGGCCGTTTGTCAAATTTCTCTTTGTATTATCAATTGGTGTGGAAAACATCATGCCAAGGCCCATGGGAGGAACAGAAGTGAAGGTACTTGAAGCAGAACTTTTAGGGATACTAACAGACAGGCTGGTCAAAGATGACACATTATTATCCATCAGTGTGTCTGTCAAATCCTTAGTCTGAGGGGGAGAAAGGGGGAAAAATTGGGACAACTGTAATAGCATAATCAATAAAATATACTTCTAAAAAAAGAAAAAAATCCTTAGTCTGAAAAACGTGAGGGAATTACTTCACCTCCAAGTATTCCATATTACTTTATAATGAATAAACACTTGATAGAATATAACAGATAAATTAAAATTAAGCTCAATAGTCTATACCGAGTTGGCAAACCAAGGCCCAGAGGCCAAATCCAACCTGACAGTACATATTTCTGTACATTTTTTACAAATGAACATTTGTAAACAATTTGCTGCTAGGGAACACTAATTTTGACCTTAAATTCAATATTGTCTCCCCCCACCTTCCCCAAAATAGAACTATATTCTTCTCATTAGTGAATCCATATTACAAAAAAGGATACTTTATCATTTAATATTTTTAACTTTATCAAAATTTTGTGAAAATCTTTCTCTATTATTATGTAAGTAACTACAAAATATTCTGGATTTTGCCTCTTGGCACACAAAAATTTTTTTCTATTAAGAAGAGGTAACAAAAAAAAATTTCAAGAAGGCTTTGAAGAAAAAGTTACTTCAGAAACCAGCAAGAATGTAAATTCTCTACAAGCAGGGACATTAATCACGGCCACAGTAACAGCACCTGTAACACTGCCTAGAAGAAAGTAGGAGCTAAATACTGGTCAGGCCATATAAAAAATACTCCTAATCAAGTTACAAACTCAACTATAATTAAAAAGCCAAAATTTGAAAATTGCTTTTGTTTAAAAATACATAAATGCATGAATATTATATTTCTGATCATTTCAAAGTGATTAGTGTTGAATTAGTACCATGGCACCTAATTTTTTTTTTAAACTGTCTTGTTCATCTAGCTTCCTCCTTATTGGCAACAAGCATTATCTTGAAACACATACACCAGGCAGGCTATTGAGGAATTGTTGGAAAATCCTTTTTGCCCATACTTTTTAGAAACTGTATAGTAGAGTACCCTTTAAATACAAAATCTGTAAAAGGGTTACACAAACCCCAAAGAGCAGATTAAGTTCTATACTACCTTACTCCTTAAGAATGGTATGCTTAAAAAAAAAAATGAACTCTGACCTGTTTGACAGGAGCGATAGGTGTATGCACTTGGGGTTTCAGAGGCTGCTGGCTTTTCAACTTCTGTGCCTGCTCCTGTTCTTTTGCTAATTTTTGTTTTTCTTCAAGTGTAAGTGATGCCTTAAAAAAAATAAAAATAAAAACTGAACTGGCAACATCATAATTCCATTTGAAAAACAGCAGATTTCTTATTTTGTAAAGTATGTCTTGGTATGTTTGACAATATCTATATTGGTGATTGCAACAGGTAAGTTATGTTTCACATTAACTTTAAACAAACTGCAGAGAATGATTAACTTTAGGTAGAAACTCATAAAATTTGTGCTAAAATATTTCCAATGTGAAAATAATTATTTTAAAACCATTCATTAGAAGCATATTTTTCCAGACAATATGATTAGGTGATTTTATTTTATAAAATTGGGAGATTCTTATTCAACTCTAGTCTATGTGAAGTAACCCCCCAAAACTTGGAATTTATTTATAAAAAATTATATATTTATTCTTACATGTTTAAACATCAGTTACCTTCAAAACACTCTCCATCTGATGCAATAACACCTATCTAGACATTTTTCCCACTGCTCAAAAGTGTTTGAACTTGTCAATTTTGAAGCCTTTTAGTGCTTCTGGCATTTTTAGTTTCACTTCTTTCACATCAGCAAAATATTTCCCCTTGAGGACTTTTTTTATCCAGGGAAACAAAAAAAGTTCTCTTGGGACAATATTGGATAAATATGACGATAGGGCATGGGGGTTATGCCATCTTTGGTCAAAAACTGCTGACCACTCAGCAAAGTGTGAGCAGGTATGCTAGTAAATCACTCATCACGAAATGGGCAAACACACTGAAAGAGTTTTCCAAAAAATTTCACAGAAGCTGAATGCAACCTCTCACAACAATGCCAGCTGGTACACTGACACAGATGGCTTCCTAGAACACACACCTAGTGGGGGAAGCCTGTACTGCAGTGGGCCCATTCTCCAGAAAATAATTCCAGTTCTTTTGGGTCCCTCCTCATATCGCACTCCAAAATTATTTTAGGAACTCATCAAAAGGCCAGGGAAGAAATAAATAGCTTCTTTCACAATGGCTGCAGCAAATTTGGTGTTTGTCTCTTTCTTTTATCAACTTTGCTAAACTGTAAACTCACAGAATGTTCTCTTATAGTTTTGTAAACCACAATGTCCAGTAGCTCCATGGCTTTACCCACAGATACTCTTACTTGCTGAATGAAGAGAAGAAAATTGCTCTCAGCAGAGATTCAAAATTGAAGGATTTTTTTGTATTGGAAGCTAACCAATATTTCAATTGGAAAGTATAATTTTAGTGTTTATTATTATTTGAAATCAGAAGCAGAAAAGAGGCACAGAAGTTACCTAGAACTGTGACTGGCAAAGTGCAGCAGAACAAACAGAGGGGTCAGGCAATCGAGAAATGTTACCATGTGGGATGCTGAGTAATAAAGCAACTAAAAATCTTAAGTATGTTTATTCTCAACATGGGTCAGCTCATGTTCCACTGATAACTTTTAAATTTCATAAAACTAACTAAAGAATATTTCTTGTTAAGATGCTAAACACTATTTGCCAACAACAATCTGTTTATAGGAAGTCCTATTTTATTTATATATATAAAATACAAAGAACTGTAGTGAAGAAACGTACTCTTTTATGCTTATTCTGTAACACATCCTCTTTATGTTCTGAATCACCACTGGTCAGAAGGTCTGCTCCAATACTATTAAAGACTTTGTCAATCTGATGAAACAGAAAAAAGTCAACTGCTTAAAGGACATCAACAAAATCTGTGATTTTACTTCTTAAAGAGCAACCCCGCCCCCCAACAAATGAAGCACAATGTCAAGCACTTTTTACATCTAAGATTGTAAAATCTTACAATCTTACAATCTTAGATTGATCTAAAAATAATCTTACCTGAGACCCAACATTTGTAACTTTTGTCTCCTCAGAAGCATTCATTTGATTTCCTATATCCAAAGATCTGCAGGAAAATTGAGAATTATGACAGAGCAACAAAAAGAAATGCATTATTTTTAAAATACTCATACTAAAAATAGTTCATCCACATTTAATTTATTAGAACCTAAACTGCAACTTCATTATTCATTCTATAAATCTTTTTCACTGTTTACTAGTAGTAATGTCTGCTTGCCCCCTAATTAACATTTGTACACAAATCTTTTTTTTTAAACTCAACATCTGAGATTTACTGGAAAATTTACTCAGGATGTCATAAAACCAGGCAAGCAATGTTCTTACCATCAGTTTATACACTGAGAGAGAAGATATAATATGGGGAAAAGTTTAGAATCTGTGGACTCTTAACAATAAATACTACAACCACTGGGATATGGATCCAATCCATGCCTTGCAAAAAAAGATAGGATTTAAGTTGGAAGAAGGAAAAGAGAAGATTCATTTATACTGTAAGTACAGATACTAGACATTAAAAATTTGTTATAAAAATTTTTAAATTATTTTTCAGGGTTTCTGTGTTTATGTAGTCAATCCACCAAACATAAATATCAATATATACATCACGGAATACTTAGAGCATACAAAGGCTATTTCACATCATTCTATAATACACCCTGTGTGATTTATTTCCATAAGTCTTTACCTTGTATTGGAGTAAAAGCTAAAAAGTTTCTTTTTGGTAACCATGCTATGGTTCATATAAATTTTACTGATTTCCAGATGTCTTTTGGCTTAGGGGTGGACTTTAACAGGTATTCTAAAACCATGTGTCGTCCCCCTGCCACCCTCGGCCCTGGGGCAAAGAATATAGCAAAGATTTGAGTTTAATAAACTCAAATCCAGTGGATAATTTTCACCTTATCTTTCTTTGTATATAAAATGAATGTTCCGCAAATGTTTCTAGGGTTAGAAAAAAGAGAAAGGGAGAAATCAAAACACCAGGGTTTTACAGATTTGAAAATTATTTATAAGTGGTGCTCTTAATAACCAGTACCCTGAGTTTACAATGCCAGTGGCTAATGCTAACAAGAGATTTTCTCAGAAACAGAATTTTCTCTATATAGAGAAATGCTAAGATTATGTCATATTATACCTTTGTACTCAGAAATTACATTAGATTTTCAACAATGGTCTATTTTAGCTCAGTTCAATTTAATATGCTGAAAATTTTTTGTTGAGTTGAAAGCCATCAATTTTTTCTAGTCCATATACCAGAAAATTAATGAGATAATTTTAATCTTATGCCTAGACCACATGCAATTCACATGCAACCTACTCACTTCTGCTGTTCTTGCATTATATGAAGTTGCTCCAGTTTAGTCTTATGTTCAGATTCCAATCTATTAAGCATCTCTTTAATGACGGAAATGAAAGAATTGAACTGGAATAACAAGAAATAGATATGGTTATAGTGTTTCAAGTTAGCAACAAATGTTAACTAATCAGATAATTCGGCAAGTAAATCATAATATTCCCCATTTTTACCTGAATATGACCCATTCATACCATTTATGTCACAAAAAAAGTATATTTAAACTCAGCGTACCATAGCAAGCTTTTATAATATCTTAGTATGGTGGTGATATAATTGATGACTTTTTAGTTCCAGAAAACATGTCTTCATTAATTTTATATCCTGATTGTCTAACAGCTACTATTCAGAGGTATTATATAAATTCATCCCCAGCTGTTATTACATATTGGTTTTCCTAGAGTAATCCAAAACTGACCACCTAAATTTGTGCACATCCAGAAACAATATGCTTAATAATGGGTAAAAAATTACCATGTATTCTGATTGTTATAAAAATGTTTGGCCAAAATAAAACTTGTTTTTCTGAAAAGTCAGAAATACTACATGTACCAAGTCTAACAATTAAAGTTCATAAAGTAAATCTAACACTATGTCTTAATGTAGTGGTTAAACTTAAATAATTTATATAGTGCCCTTCAGGATCATCGAAAATAATTTATTTGAATAATACCACCTAGTACAGAAAAAAAATCTAGAACTGCTTTCTTCCTC
This sequence comes from Carollia perspicillata, assembly GCA_004027735.1. Classification (NCBI taxonomy): domain Eukaryota; kingdom Metazoa; phylum Chordata; class Mammalia; order Chiroptera; family Phyllostomidae; genus Carollia; species Carollia perspicillata. Next base: position 11,017 of record PVKM010005396.1, on the reverse strand, counting down.
TCTCCAAATCTCATAACTACACCTTTGGGCTGGGTGCTTATACATACACTATTTCATTAACCTCACAAATCTTCAAAGTTGGTTTATTAATATTTCTATTTTATACATGAGGAGAGATTCAGGCTCAGCAAGAGAGAAAGTAACTTTCTCAGAGACATTAAATAACTCACAGGGCACAAGCAGAATTCATCCTGCCCGTCTCCAAAATTCTGCTCTTTCCCACTATCCATTACACTGCCTCTCACCGTGCCCTACCACCATCCACTCACCCTTCGTCCTACCACAGGAGTAACGAAAGGCATGTTTCCTTACAAGGACTGACTCTCTGCTAATGAGTTTTTAAAACTTTTTAATGAAGTATAATATAACAAGCTAACAGAAAAGTATACATATAAGTGCACATCTCAAAAAAATCACAAAATGAATTTAACCAGCAGGCTTATGAAGAAACAGAACATTGGCAACACCCCAGAAGCTTCCTTGTGATCTCTTCCAGTCACTTACCACCCTCTCACCCTGAGTAAACACTAATCTGGCTTCCACCATGTAGTTTTGACTGTTTTTGTACTCTATATAAATGGAATCATTCAGTACATCTTCTTCTGTGTCTTCCTTCATTTGCTCACCATCATGCTTGTGAGATTCATCCATATTGTTCCATGTAGTCGGTGCAAAAAGAGGTAGCGTAGTCCTAAACAGTTCTCCTTGGAAATGCCTATTCACAAGGCTGGCCCTTGGCTGGGGTCCAGGGACTAAGAGGTTCTCACCATTAACCAATGATAGTGGCTCAATGTGCCTACCAGGGGTGTCCAACCTTTTGGAATCTGCACCACACTGGAAGAAGAGCTATCTTAGGCCACACATTAAATACACTGAGACACACCATCACAAAAAATTTCATAATGTTTTAAGTAAATTTATAATTTTGTGTTGGGCTGCATTCACAGCCATCTTGGACCACATGCGGGCCACAGGTTGGACACCCCTAGAAACTGTACAAAGAATATGTTTTACGCTGAACACGTGCTTTCCTTCTGAGAATCTGGAATTTGAGTACATGACAGGCAGAGGGTGCTACTTGATCAGCTCCCAATAAAAACTCCAGGCAGGGAGTCTCTAATGAGCTCCTCTGGCTGGCAACATTTCACACATATTGTCAGAGCTCATTACTGGGGAAATAAAGCACATTCTTCCTTCCTTTAGCAGGAGATGACTCTGGAAGCTTGAGCCTGATCTCTGGCCCCCCACTTTGCCCTATGAGCCTTCTCCCTTTGCTGATTTTGCTTTATATTCTTTTACCAGAAGAAATCGCCCGTGAATACAACTACATGCTGAGGCCTGTGAATCCTCCTACTGAATCACTGAATCTGGGGGTGGTCTTAGAAACTCTCCCTGAACATATGTTGTGACTGTGTTTTGATTGCTGCACGGAATTTGCTATTTTTTAATCAAATGCTAAAAATATATTTTCCTAAGCTATCTAATCATTTTCAAATAATGCATAATACACTTAGATAATTTTCAATCAAAACTGACAGAAGAGGGCAGTCTTGAATTAGGAACCCCGTCCATAAACTGAATAGGAAAATAGACCACTCTAAGTTAGACCATGCTAACTATTCTAAAATACCAGAAGATACGAATCAAAGTATTTCTGTTGATGAAAACAGGCCCCGAAAAAAATCAACCATAAAGCTGAAGAACACTAACACCATATTTCAAACAAAATTATGTATCCTAAAATAAGCATTTGGGGATATTTTTAAACACCCTAAATCATAAATGTAAGAACTAAGAACAGAAATGATCCAAAGTTAAAGACTATCTTGAACACATGATCGTCCTATTCTTCCCCAATATTCACTGTGTCTCTTCTTTGCCAATCATAACTTCAATCATGCCATCCAAGATATGAAGAAACTATCAAGCCAAAAACTAAAATCTAAGAACACAAACTTTCAGAGGCTACCCCTACCACTTCCATGAAGTTTTGGATCTGATTTACGTCACACATTTCTCTAATTCGAAAACTCCATTAACTTCAATACCCTCCCCTATGCCCAGAGCTCCCTTGCTTAACTCCCAGCTTTGCTCTAATTCACTTGCAGTCCTTAATTCCGAGTCTTGCCTGCTTATCTGTTCCTGACACTCAGTTTAACAGTAACCCCTCCCAGTCTTTTCCATTACATTTCATTAAACACCAGTTCTATGGTGAACAAAGGGTGTCATTACTCTGTACCTCAAATTTTCTCTCGATAAATATTTTTGTTTCTGGCACTGCGCTAACTGCCAGAGACATAATGAAGAGTAAGCTATAATAACCAGCCTTCTAGGAGAGCCAGGCACTTAAGTACATGGCTGTGATAACTACAGTGATAAGAGTTACGGAGAGAAACAATTCTATAATAATTTTTTAACACATTACCCCTTTGCTCAAGCATTTACCACACCCTTAAAATTTCAAATACCTAAATCACATAGGTACTTAAAATCTACCTATTCTATTCTCAATTTATCCTTCTCCTACTACTCCCCCATTGTACTATAGGTACTGCTCACTCAAACTGGATCATTCATTACCAGTGGCAGATAGACTGGAATGCTCCCCAATTATCCCCTTACTCTGCTACTCATACCTTCTTGTACTCCCTCATCTTTGAGCATGGGCAGGACCTGTGAGGTGCTTGTAACCAACAGAATATGGCAAAGGTAAATGGGATGTCATTTCCTTGATTACATTATAAGACTGTAACTTTCACCTTTCTAGCAGATTCTTTTTCTCGCTTTGATAAAACAAGTTGCTATGTTGGAGAAACCCATGAAGCAAAGAATTGACAGTGGCATCCAGCTAAGAGAGGGCTAGGGACTGAGGCCCCCAGTCCAACAGCCCAAAAGGATTCCCAACAATAACCGTGGGATGAGCTTAGAAACAGACCCTTACACCAGCTGAGCCTTCAGACGAGACCTGGCCTTTGACTGATAAGTAAGAGAAACTAAGCAGAATGTACATGCTCTGGCTTGGCTGATCAACAGAAACTGAGGTAAGTACTTGTTTTTAAACCGCCAAGCTTGGAGTGATTTGCTATGTGGCAATAATGAATACACACCCCAGACACATTACATTCATATTTCTTTGTTCATGTGTACTTCCCAGCCTCAAATGTGGAGCAGTCCCAAATCCTACACATCTTTCAACATTCTGCTTCTTTACTCTCGCCCAATGAAGGCGCCAGTAATCCATCCTTCCGCCTCACGTACTCCATACTTTGAACCCACAAGTTTTCACTTAACTCTGACATATTTTTCCGTGTTTTACCAATATTTATGAGTAATATATTTCTATATTTAATGCCAAGAAACAATAAGCTGAATAAATTGAATGGAGCACAAAACTTCTCCTACCTGATTGAGGTTCAGATTATTTTCAATACTCAGAGGAATAAGATGAGGCAATACTTTGCCAGCCAGCTGCTCTTTGGTGATTCCCAACTTCTTATGTGTAAAAGTACATTTGTAAATGCCTGATGGAAAAGAATGAGAAAACTGTATAATTTAACATCACAAATTAGGAAGATAATTCATCTACATGAAATCTCTTGATAATTAGTATAGTTACAAATTTTTATCAGAGCTTAGAATATGGATCAGAAGGATTTCAGCTTCATCATCATTTAGATTTAAACACCATGACATAGTTACCCTGCATTCCTTTAGTTTAAAAGCAACTTTAACAAAAGCATATAACATTAAAAGCCTACCAGAACTAAGTACAGTTCTTACAGTGCAGCAGTAAGAGTACAGAATGCCCGCTACCCTGAAAACAATTAGTATACGTTTCAGACCTCTCATTCAACTGAGACATCTATTTCAAAGTGTATAACTATACTCCTACACATTTATTCACATCTTTAACCAATGACACTCAACATATTTGAACCTTAGTAATTTAATTAAACTCCAGAGAATCCTCCCCTATTGTCTCACCTGTTCACTGGGACCTCAAGACTCTGCTGGTTACACCTAGTCCACAAAGCCTTCATTCGGTCAACTGAGCACAGTTACTCCTCATTCTCTGTTTTTGTGTTGTAAGGGTTTTATATATAATCCAAGGCTTTAGAGCATACCATCACCTATTATTCTCCTGTTAATGTACATGTCCCTTACTTGTATATACTTAAAGAATAACTGAGAACTTACTGAATAAGTTCAAATAAGCATTTGCTAGGCACTATGCTAATTACTTTCTCTTCAGTTGTCTCACTGAATTCTCATAAGACTCCCTCCATTTATAATGACGTTATTTTTATTCTCATTTGATACATAAAGAAACAGATGGGACTAGGCTCTTTCCACTATGCCAAACTCCTTCTCAAGAGGACTAATTTCTTTGAGCCCAAAACTTTCATACCATATCCTGAAAGTTCTACCCCTCCTGAGGTCCACAATAAATTACTTGCTACCATTCTTGGAAATATTTGCTAAGAACTTTCTATAGACTAGACACTATAGTAGGTGTTAAAAATATACGGCTGAGTAATACAGTTTTTCTTCAAAATTAACAAAGAACTTCAAATTTAGTAAAAAGTGAACTTTTTGTTGTTTCTGTGATTCATTAGTTGTACCTGCTTCTATTAGCATAACAGAGCCCTAGCATATCCAGATTGGGACTCTCATAGTTCTAACTATTTATAAACAATTTCAGAGTTTCTTAACACAGTAATGTGTAATTATGCTAATAGAATAAAATGTGCTGTAAGACTAATATGCTTCACTGGCAAATTACTTAACAGTGAAACAGAGTGGTTAATATTTAAACAAACCTAAATTGAAAACCAGCTCTATCACTTATCAGTTGTGTAATCTTCAATAACTTCACTTCTGAGCCTCAGTTTGTTATTGTAAAAGAGAAATCATGGTACCTATTTCTCACTGGATTTTGGAGAGGGCAAAATAAGATAACGTACAGAAATGCTTAGTGTAGTGCTCCTTACAAATTGCATACCAAATGAACATTAGGTATCGCTATTAAGACTAGTATCAGTATTTCAAGTAGCTTTGTTTGCCTCTTTTTTGGTACTATTGTACAGGGAAAACTATATGCTAGCATGGTGTTTGTGAAGTAAGGATTCCCAAATGTCTTATTCCTTTGTAATGTCAAGGTTCTTCTGCTTTTGCTAAAATTAACACAAAGAAAATGTGTATCATGGCACTTATCCCATCATTCCTCAATTCCTGAATGCTATATACAATATATGAGAGTACAATGGTTCTATAGATTGAAAAATTTATTTGCATGACTGTAAAACAATTAAGTAGTATCAAATGATATTAAGTTTTCAGCTACCTAAAATCCCCATGAGGACTGCGGGTTCCTTGGATGGAATCTGTTGTAAGAAGGGCAGGATATCATCAAGTACAAACCACTTATCCAAGTACTCCAAAATCTTTCCTAAGCACACTAATGAATTTACACGAACCTATTAAAAGAGGTAAATTGCATTAGTCATTGAACGTCTTTACAATCTAGAACAAAATATTTAAGTGTAAATTTAATCTTCATATAGATACATGTTAAAAATAACCCAAGAATAAGAGGTTGAAATGCTCTCATCCTTTCTTAATATAGGAAATTCACATAATTACAAACGCCCCTGACTTGTTTCAGAAAGATTTGTAATGGCTTTACCAGGACACTAGTTAGCTAAAACTAAGGAATGACTTTAATTTTGTATTATTTTAAATAAAATGATTAGGAGCTGAGAAATTTTACTTTATGGTTTACTAAGAACATTTCTTTGGGGATATCTGGGTCATAAAAAGGACTGCATTCTCCCATCAACTAATCAGTTTTACTGGGCTTCTGCTATTTTTCTATAACTCAGATTCAATCCATTCTTCCCCTGATTTTTATTGTTTATTCTATTACAGTTGCCCCATTTTTTCTCTTTTGCCCCCTCTACTCAGCCCGCCCCTCTCACTCACAGTCAATCCTCTCTCCATTGTCCATGTCCATGAGTCATTCACACATGTCCCTTGACTAGTCCCCCCTGCCCCTTCCTCTCCTACAGCTGTCAGTCTCTGCCCTGTTTCCATGTCTCTGGTTCTGTTTTTCTTGTTAGTTTACTTTGTTCATAAGATTCCAGTTATAAGTGAGATCATATAGTGTTTGTCTTTCGCAGACTTGCTTATTTCACTTAGCATGATAGTCTCCAGTTCCATTCTCAGGTTCAATTCATTCTTTAAATATTTAATAACATGTAAAGAGAATCTATATTTGTCCTAAATAAACTTTCTATTTCTAAATATATCTTTAATACAGTTAGTAAAACCTATTTAGGAGCTCTTTTATCAAAATTCTATCATTCATGTGACTATTTTGATAAATATTTCACACCCTAGTTTTTCATCTGGAATTTGTTAAGATAATATACTCAGCCAGGATCATAGGAATAAAATTCCATTTTTCAAAAAAAGTAAACTAAGAAAAGCAGAAAGCAATTTAACTTACAAAGCACTGTATTTCTGCAAGAAAGATGAAAATTTTTTCTGAAAAATAATGTATAACTTTTCTGAAATTCAAACACACAGGATATTATAATTACAAAATGATATCTAAAGGCTAAACTTGCTCTTAGTTTTATAAAAGGAATCGCTGCATTCTTTGTGTGTGCATGCGCTTATGTGCACACACACACATACCATAAAGAGAAATTGGAAAAAAACATTTTACTTTTACTTTCTTTTATGATGTATAAAATATTACTCATGTAAGTCACGGATAGAGCTTTTAAAACATTTTACCTAACTGTGCATAGAATTTATTTTCTTTCTTTATTTCCAGGGAAGTTTATTGAAATATAATTCTAACTCATGATTCATGTTTCAGGAATTTCCTAGTTAGATCATTTAAACCTTAGAGTATATACCTATGAATGCAGTTCAGGAACTCACATTTGCCACTCCAAAGGCAAAAGCACTAACTGTGACATAAAATGCAAAACCGTTTCAGTAAACTATTCTAAATCCATTCATTATAACTCCTTATAAACAACAAGCCTTTAATGGCTTGGATGGCATCTTAAAAAGGAATATAAACATCTTGAGACATAAGATCATTTAAATATCCATGCTTCCTCCCATCTCCCTCTGCAAACGCAGAACTGAACTAAAACATCTGCTTTGATAAATGTATGCTGCAAGAAATATAGTATGGGTTATGTGACTTTTTAAAGGGCATTTTGAAAAGTGAATTTTAAGCTATATTTTTACCACCTAGTTTGAAATTTAATATTAAAATTAGAAAACTTCAGAGAAGTGGACTTTTTTGTGTTGACGAAAGACACTCAGAGAGGCGGAGTGACCTGCCCCCAGGGTACAGGGATAATGAGCAGCAGAGTCAGAATAAAAACTCGGGGTTTTTAACTCCATATCATACATGCTCATTGCAGTAAACAATGATATTTTTTTCCTACTTTAATGTTGTTTTCCACTCACAGCCTTTCTACCAAAAAAACAAAAACTCTAAAATAACAACAACAAAAAACCCATGAATGAAAATGGATTAGATGGCTGTAAGGTAAAGTCATGTCATTTAAATTGCTTTTGCCTATAAATCTATTAAATTACAAATATTTATTTTTGTTTAAATTCACATTTCACCAAAAAAGAAAAAGGTGGATGAGATCTCCAAAGAATATCTTTACCAAATGCAAATTTAACTGATCAGTTGAAGGAAGGGCATTTCTCCTTTTGTCTAAAGCTGCTATTTGAAGAGAGTATTCAGTGTTACTTCTGTAAACATATGGGTGAGAAAACTCTTCTGATTTACAGTTAGAGAAAAGGCTGGGACATTTACTGCCTCCAATATGAGGTAATGAAAACTACGCTGTTTACTCTGCCTCCTTGACTACCAAGTAACTTAGTTTTAAAATTCTGTATTCAAAGAAGGCAGCTACCCTCACCATAGATTTTTGAGTACAACTATTTCCCCCACTTGTACTCTCATTAACTTATTGTTTATCGTACTCTTTACTTTTTTTGAATGTAGGCAAGTAAGTGAGGGATAAAAAAATTAAGAGTAGATGACTAAAAATAAAGGCAGTTTATAAAAAGAGTCATTCAAAAAGCTTTTAGGCTTATACACCAACTTAAACTCTTGTGATTACTTTAAAACTACCAGCAAATAAACTGTGAGTTAAAGTAGAAAAGGATTAAGAAAAAGAAATTACTCAAATTTTCTACTGACGCACTCAATGGGGAATAAGATCAGGGATGTACTACTATAAAATTATGTATCAGGAAAAACTATAGCTATTGCTTACTTTTATAGTACTACACGGGTTACCAAAAGCCACAATATGAACAAACCATAAAAGAAAAATTATTTAAACCAATGAGAAACAAAAGAAAAACAAAAATTAATATGCAATTACTTACAGCAAGGGAAGATGTTTGTAGACATGCATTTTTAATTCTTGGTATCAAGGCATTTTTCATGGATGGGTAGTCTATAAGATTTGCAAAGGTTGGAATGATGTTTAGACAGAGTTCCTATTAAGAAAATTAATTGGATCAATCTTAGGGACTCACCTTTTCTCTCACATATTAAAAAAATATTTTGCATTTGTATGGCTAATTTGTCACATGGTTTAAAATAAACTTTTATGTATGTTATATCATTTGGTCCTTTTGGCAACTATTTGAAAGAAGAGTTATTTTCAGTTTCCAATTTTACAGATGAGGAAACAGGCTCAGAAGGCTTACTCAAAATCATACTAAATTATAAAACTAACATATAGTACCAAAATTCCCTGATCTCATTCTAATTTCCTTCCCTGATAACACGATTCTTTACTTACTTCTGAAAACAAGACATTTCAAAACACCCAAATTTTGCTATTTTGCACAGAGAGGGAAAATTAAAAACAAAGTCATGTAAAACTATTCCACTTGAGGGATTTCTTAGCTGTTACATATATCCACCTGATAGGATATAATATGAACATTTTTAAATATATATTTTCAAGACTGTTTAATAATATTGGGGAGAAAATGCAATGAGACACTATTATATAGTCTCAATTTTTAAAATTTGTATGTACATGTATCTGTCTACAGACTTAGAAAAAAAGACTGGAAAAATATACCTAGAAATGTTAACTAGGAGAAGATTTTAATTTTCTTTATATTTTTAAGTAGTTCTAAATTCTGAAACTTAAGCAAGTATAACTCATAGAAACAGGAAAGGTTATTTAAAACATTCTTGTTAACTAGGTCCATGACATACCGTAAATAATTGAAACTGGTAACTCTGAATGAGGGTAACAGGAAAAAGGAGGATGAATGGTAAGTGGATTAAATAAAGTAAGGAAAAGAACAATGGGGGGGAACGGCTGGCTGAAGAACATCTCAGATACCTGTATCAGGGTCAGAATGATCTTTGTAGCAAAGCATAGAAGAGATTACGAAAGAAAATGGAAGTGTCAATGTGTATCAAGGGAGTTATTGACAATATTTGGTAAACTTAAAGACATTCATCTGCCGTTAGCAGACAGAAACCAGTTAACCAGTAAGACTCTTGTTATCAAAGTACTGGGAAGCCTTTTATTTAACTTATTCCCAGATTTTCAAAAGGCAGATATAAGAGAGTTTTATGTTTGTATCCACTCAGAACTGTAATAATTGAGTGGCATCACTGAGAATAAGGTATACAAGCTACATTTAAGAAACCATTTTCCACAGAGGGGAGGGAATAAACCAGTGAGCAGTCAGTGAGATACTGTGCTCCTCTTACCAGAGGAGACACCTCCTTAAGAAAGACGTCTTTAATTGATGGGGGGATGCTGGCGAGGAGGCAGAGAGAAAGAACTATGATGTATAATCTAGCAAATTACAAAGAGGCAAATCTTGAATCGTGATTAAATCACTTAGCAAAAGGAGGGGAGAGCTCTCTCCACCAGAGAAGGCAGACTGAACAACCTAAGAACAGGAGTTTGAAATGGAGTTTCAGAAGTTCCAGTTCTAGCTGTGTGTCTGTGTGAAGCTTGAGGAAAAGATTTTTGTTTCTTGCTCTCGCTCTAGGATGGGGTGTCAAACTCATTTTCACGGGGGGCCACATCAGCCTTGTGGTTGCCTTCAAAGAGCCGAATGTAATTTTAGGGCTGTATAAATGTAACTACTCCTTAACGGTTCAGTGAGAGCTCCGCACTACTGCCAGGTAGAAACAAGGAGCCAGGCCAGATAAAACAAGGTGCCCCCGGAGGGCCATATTCTGCCCTCGGTTTGCCACCTGTGCTCTAGGACTCTCCCAAAGCTTAGACAGGCTTTAACTCTATCAGACTCTTACCAAGTAAGGTTGATACTAGTTAACTGGACTGGTGATGAACACATATTAAATAATGCCATAAATGTTGGTTTAACTATTTCAATAAAATACTGCCTGATACCCACTGGCAAAATTAACTCCCTTATAAAGAAAAATAGCCTTTTTTCTTTATAGGAAGGTTAAGCTACTTAACCTTATCTCTCCTTCCTAATCTCACTGAATATAAACCCAGACTGGCTACACAGGGCCTGTGGGAACGTTTCAAGAAGCTATAACTGACAACTCCTTTGGAAAGAGCTAAAAAGTAGATATATAGTACACTAACTTCAATCATCCCATGTCATTCAGACAAAGGCAACTTATCCTCACCTTTAAAAAGGCATGATCTCATAAAGAAAATAATTTTAACCCCAACTTCATAAACTGAATAAACAAAAGAACTTAGCAGACAAAGACTGAAGTGAATAAAAAAAAAGTGATCTTATATATATGGTACTAGGCTCACATTAAAAAAAAAACTTTGCACTTCTGGCCAAGATGGAGGCGTAGGTGGAAGCACTGTGCCTCCTCTCACAACCAAGATTAAGGACAACAAATATTTATAAACAATAACACAACCAGAACACAGAAAATTGAAATGTGGAAGTTGACGGCCATTCAACCCAACCGGTAAGAGGGGCGGAGTCGGCAGGC
>PVKM010005395.1:0-47992 GCA_004027735.1 Carollia perspicillata | reverse complement strand
ATAAGATGGCAAGTCTTCCCCCTTTCCCTTCCTCTGTCTCTCTCTCTCCCCTCTCTCCCTCTCTTTCCCCCCTCTCTCTCTTCCCCTCTACCTCTTCCCCTCTCCCCTCTCTCTTCTCCCCTTCCTTCCTTCCTTCCTGCCTGCCTGCCTTCCTCCCTCCCTCCCTCCCTCCCTTCCTTCCAACTCTCTTTTTCGTACTTCCATAACCTTGATCAAATGATGCTCACATATTTGACAACGGATTTTGTCTTGTTTCCCTTTCATGACCTCATGCTCTTGGCCTTACTCTTTAGTACTTCCTCTTGTTTTCCTTGTGATTTTTTTGTACAATGTTTACTTGCACTTCCTCACCCCGGTTCTATTTCTGCTGTCGCAAAGAGAAGTTGATGTTAGTCTCAAATCATCAACTTCAAAATGGAAATTACTTATTTGTACAAAGAATCATTCCAAAATGTTCCTTTTTACAACTCAGCCTTTAATCATCACCCCTACTATAGGATTTTAAAGTTGAAAAATACCTATGAAATCTAATCCAACTATCTCATTTAAAGATGAGTGGAGTGATCTGAACTCAGATCTCATCGTCTTTGGTCTTTGCAACATATACTGATATCTTGCCCAGTCACATCTCCTATCTGAATTTTATACTTGACATTGTCACCTAGTGGCCCAATTGTAGTCTGAACTCATTCAGATTCCTTCACTGAGTTCCTCACACTTCCCAACTTCCCCTCACTCCAAACCCTGCTGCTCCTCCTTGGTGAACATACCATCATCCACTATATGTCATCCTTGACTTGGGTGTCATCCTAATTCTTCTCCTTTCTCTCTCCATCCCCAGCTCATCTCTTGATCTGTCCCCTTCTTTCAAGCATCATCACTAGCCTAGTTCAGGCCGCCAATAGCTCTTCCTTGAATAACTACAACAGCCTCCTAAGTTCCCTGTTACCCTCTTGTCCATGTCCAACTGCAACCTCACCTCCTTGCAGCAGCTAGAGGGAATTCTCTAAAATAAAAATCTGATTAGGTCACTATACTGATTAAAACTATGAAAGAACCCCATTGCCATTAAGGTAAAGTCCAGACTCTCAGGTGGGGTACAAAGTGGTCTGCATTTTGGCCTCTCCTCATCTCTAATTTCTGCATCTTTGAAAGACTAGAATTAGCCCAAAGCCTTGTCCCTTCTCCAGTACTTTTTCTGAAAACACTTACATAATGAATTCCTTTTTCTCTCACACAACTCCACTCCAGTAAGATAAACAACCCAATTTTTAAAAAATGGGCAAAGGACCTGAACAGACCCTTCTCTGAGAAGGACATACAGGGGGCCCAGAGACATAGGAAAGGATGCCCAGCATCAGTAGCCATCAGAGAAATGCAAATTAAAACCACAAGGAGATACCACTTCACACTGGTCAGAACAGCCATCATAAACAAATCAACAAACAAATGTTGGAGAGGACGTGAAAAAAAGGGAACCATGGTGCACTGTTGGTGGGAATGCAGACTGGTGCAGCCACTGTGGAAAACAGTATTGAATTTCCTCAAAAAAACTAAAAATGGAATTGCCTTTTGACCTGGCAATTCCACTGCTGGGATTATACCCTAAGAATCCTGAAACACCAATCCAAAAGAACCTATGCACCCAATGTTCATAGCAGCACAATTTACAATAGCCAAGTGTTGGAAGCAACCTAAGTGCCCACCAGTGAATGAGTGGATAAAAAAACCTATGGTACATTTACACAATGGCATACTATGCAGCAGAAAGAAGGAGCTCCTACCCTTTGCAGCAGCATGGGTGGAACTAGAGAGCATTATGCTAAGTGAAATAAGCCAGGCGGTGAAAGACAAATACCATATGATCTCACTTGTAAGTGGAACCTAGTCAACAAAGCAAACAAACAAGCAAAATATAACCAGAGACATTGAAATAAAGAACTGACAGCAGCCAGAGGGGAAGGAGGAGGGAGAGGGATAATGGGGGGAAACAGGGGTGGGGTCATCAAGGAACATGTATAGAGGACCCACGGACAAAGTCAAAGGGCATAGGTTCAAGAGTGGAAGGTGGGGATGGCTGGGGCGGGGCATTGGTGGGGTGAAAACAGAGACAACTGTGCTTGAACAACAATTTAAAAAATAAAATACATTTAAAAAAAGAGAACTCCTGTTCTCTTCTGTGTCTCTCAGGCACCATGACATTGCTCCCCGAACTTTATGTGGGTAGTATCATATCCTCCTCTGGCCTCTAGTCCCTCATCCCTTTCACAGTATCAATATAGAATCTTCTCTGACTTACACTATTTTTCCTCAGCTTAGTTCACTTTTATTTCATAGAGATTATTTGCTTTCTGTTCTGGGTTTCCTCTGTACCTTCCCATTAATGATTTGAGAAACCTGCCTGCTAGACTGAAGTTTAAAGGCTTCACTTTTCTTTCCTTTTTGATACAAGGACTTGTACTCACCCACATAACATTCGCTCTCCCCTCTCCCAGCCACCCCCGCCCCCAAGCTAATCAACCAGCACTGGCAGTGCCCTGCTGTCCCATGTGCAAGGACACAGAAAGGCGCCTGCTCCAGCCAGGAAATTAGAATTCATCCCGAGCAGGGAGGTCCCCGGATCTGTTCATTCACATCGAGCCTCAGTTCCTTCCTACTATGTTTGTTCTTCCTTTTACAGCCCCAGCATCATTCCTTTTGGCAGAAGAGATGAATGTAAAATAGGACTGATGAAGTTTTCACTGCACTGGTCATTCATCAACAGTGCCCTGGTGCTGCCAAGCACCCGGCCAGAATGGTTTCTTTTCTTCTTATTCCATGCTTAGTTTCAAATCCTTTCCCTCCGCTAAGTAAGCATTTTTGAAAGCCTCTGTTCACTTTGAGCTTCAGCTTTCTGGCCTTAAAGTTTTTTCTTTTCACTTTTTTCTTTTTCTTTTTCATGGTAGACATTTTCTTTTATACATCCCCAGTCTCGGGGTTATTCTTTTGAATTTTGTACCTCTTGAAAAATCGAAGTTCATTGGAGAGTGACCTGTGGAGCCCACACGGACTCTGTGGGTTTCTCTTCTTTTCCCTTCTCACTTAGATCCAGTCCTCTGAAAACATTAGAGGACTATGAGGGTAGCATCAAGATTAATTTAGCATGGAGCTGTTTTTCATTTACTGTTAAGGTACTCATTGTGAACTTGACTCATAAAACATTGTAGAAAATACAGAAAATCAAAAAGAAAAAGGCTAACTGTATTCAGAAGTTGGTCAACTAGGAGTGATCATCACTGATCTTTTGGAGTATATACATGCAGGGGTTTTTTCCCCTGTGATTAGCAAAAAAATAGGACCGTTTGTTCATCCCATTTGACTGCATGCTGCATTCTCTCAACATCCTACTGTGCGCATCTTTCTGTGTCAGCAAATATTGTTCTACAACCTCAACTTTAAAGACTGTGTAGAATTTCAAAATACATACAAGCTATTATCGAATCAACAAGTACCTGTTATGAGACTTAGGTTGCTTTCAACATCTGGCATTTAGAAACAACTGTATAACAAACATTGTTGTAGGGGAACCTTTGTGCATATCAGTGATTATTTCTTTAGGATTCATTCCCAGAAATGGAACTGCTAGGTCAAAGGGTATATGAATCAAATTTTGGAGGTATAAATCAAAATCACCTTCCAAATGGGCTTTCCTTTCTCTGTAAATTTACAATTTACATTCTCTAGAGGTAAGTATGGCCACTTCCCACATCCAGGATAATAATAGGCATTAAAATTTTTTAAACCTTATCCAGTTTTATAGGTGATATATTATTCATTGTTTTAATTGCATATATGTAGTAGTAGGTAATAATATTATCATATTTATTGACTTTATTTTTCAGCTTTTGTGAAATATCTGTCTATATCCTTTGTAAATACTCTTACTGGAGTTCTTGTCTTTTTCTTAAAACATAGGCATTCTTTATAGGATACCAGTAGGCCTATCTTTATAAATATTTTATTCTTAGTTTTCACTTACTTGCAAATTTTCATTATTGTTTATGAAAAGTATGTTTTGTTTAATAAATGAAATTTATTATTCTTTTCTTAAATATAATCTACCTTCGGTACTATGCCTTACATGCCTTCACCACCAAAAGATAACTTTTTTAAAGCATCCATATTTCCTTCTTGTACTTTTACAAATTCTTTTTTCTAATTAACTACAGAATTCATACGGAATTTAATTTGGTATATGGCATGAGGTCAGAGAGATTAATTTTTGCCCCTAATAGGTAGCCATATGCTTCAAAACTATTTATTAAATGATCTTTCCCTCCACAGTGATTTTAAGTACCATACTTATATACAAATTAATATATTTAGTTAGTCTACTTTTGAATATTTTATCTTGTAGTGTTGAAAAGAATTACCACTTCTAAATCTCCTTACTCAGAAATGAGGTAAGTTTGTTGTTTTTCTCAAATAAGTCTTTACATCTCTTATTAAGTTTGTGTGAACACATTTGATATTTCTGGTTGCTGTTATCGATGGGGTTGTCTTTCTCGTTGTATTTTGTATTGGGTCATCACTAGCCCACAGGAACTAACTGCACTGGCTGTTGTGCTGGGCCGCTCAGATCCTCCTGCTTGGTTTGTGCACTCATTTCCCGGGCTGCTGGGTGTTGATGGATAACAGACGGAAGCTAAGTCCCTCCCTGGAACTTCCATTAGCAGTACAGAGCTGCTGCCCAAAGTCAGCCCAGACTGCCCACGCCTAATGATTGATAGGTTAGGGGTATCAAGGTCTAGACTCCTTGATTCAAAGAAGAGAGATTCTCAAGAACCACTCCAGCTCCAGCGACCCTACAGAAGTGGATGTAGTTCTTGTGGCAACTGCATCACAGTCTAAACCCCCCTGCACTTCCCCTAAGGTATTGATACTGAGAGCACACATCAATTAAGTTCCGTTATGTAAGCCTCTGTCTCAGAGTCTGTTTCCCAGGGTACAAGTCAGTCCTAAGAGAGTTGTTGTCAGGAGTGATCTGAGAAAAAGACTGAATGCAGTTGTAATGCAGTTTTGGAACTGGATCGCCTGCTAACCAGCTGGCAATGAGGACCCCATGCCCAGTGGTAGGTAGAGCACTGAAAACTACAGGCTTGCTGTAGCGGTGCAATTGCTGGAACTTTTCACTAGTGACAATCTGGAGTAGGATATCCTGGGAAGAAAATGCACTGGCAGGTGTAGTAGCTTAAGGTTGCAGAGGTTCTGAGGAAGTATTAATTATAAGGACAATGGAATCTAATGGCTTGCTGAGTGGCTCTGAGGCATTGGAGAAAGACAAGAAAAGGCTGAGGGTAATTAATCACTAATTGAAGGCTAAGTGTAAAAACCAGAGGACCTCCCAGGCAGCATGTAAAGAGGCTCTGATTTCTGATCTCCTGGGGGAGGAGGGGGTTAAGGATCAAGCCCAAGACTTAATTATAAGAGTAGCAAAGCTTAAAAGAAAGCTGAATTCTCAGCCCTGGTAAAGATCACTTTGCCAAGGTCAGGGACCTGATGGGTTAGGAATGGGAACCTGAAATTTGAAATGTATCATTTGAGTCAATACACCTGAAAACCGTTACACTCCAGATCTCCCTGACCTCTCTGGGCCTACAGAAGTGGCCCACTGCTTCACATCACTCTAGAGCACCCCTTGATTAAAGAAGACACAGAGGCCCCTGTCCTACAAAGCAGCATATATCCTCCTCCACCTTCCCTGCTGGGAGAGAAAATAATACACAGGGTTGTCACAAGTAACCTAAATGATGCTGTGCTGGACCTTCAAAGGAAGGAGAGAAACTATCTCCCCAAGATGCTGGAAGACCCAGCCAACTTACACTCATAGGACGTGGGATGCTGAGGGCTCTGGAGTGAGAGTAAATGCAGAACATAAAGTGGGGCAAGGGAGAGTTTCTCAGTATGGGGTCACTATCCCATAACACAGGATCTAACTTAATATCCTGGCCCAGGAAATCACACTAATGCATTGCTAGGACTGCTCCTGGAAGATCAGAGAAAGAAAGAGCCCATACTAAATGAAGTAGAAATGCCAAAACTGCCTTAACAGATGGCAGATGGTTTAAAAACCCAGGGAAGCAGGCATGCTACTGTGAATATACTACATAGGGCCAGAAAGTTCACCTGTTGATTATGTTCTGCATTAGGGTCCAGAGGACACCCCATTCACAAAACAATAAGGCAGTAAACCGTGGGCTGGTAAGAGGGGCTGTCAATTGTAAGCCAGAGCAGAGGAAAGGAGATATTGTTAAAAAATAAAAACTGGGCTCAGTCATCTACAGACTCACAGAGATCAGGCTGACAGCTCTGAGGGGGACAGTCGGGGGTAGAAGGGTCAAGGAAGGAGGATTCATGGACATGGACAACAGGGTGATGATTTCCGGAGGAACAGTTACAAGGGAGATAAATGATAATGGAAAAAAACACAATAAAAATAATTTTAAAAAACTGGGCTCACTGGTAGCCATTAAGATGAGAGATCCAAACTACAGAAGCCTGATAGTGTCACTTAACTGTCAAAAGTAGGAAGGGCACGTGAACACAATGAGTTTCAAGGTCCATGGGGCAGCCAGGAGGGTCTGACTCATGCAGAGCTAAGTAGATGGCATCCTTATGAGCACAGCAAATGGGCAGCCAGTAAATGCAGTGCTCAATATAAACAACCTAAGAAATCATGGCTGGATGATCAGGAGGCCTAGGGCAGACACCTTCCATAAAAAGGCATGATCCTTTGCCCAGTCTCTGAGCTTGAGTTACTTTTCTAACTCAGAAGCCATTAACTCAAGGAGAGGCTATCCACTCAGAAGGAAGGACTCTGCCACACCGAAGCAAGTAGGCATAATAATTTCCCCAATCCTTTTGTAAAGAGACCTACAGCCACTTAATCTGGTAACCATATACTGTGGAAAGTGAAATAAACTAGCACTCGAGGACTACTGAACAAAGGTCTGAGTTGATATCTGGGCACACAAAGTACCCTTATGGCCCCTGTTCGAGTGGGAGCTCTTGGAAGCCAAGTAATAAATGTAGTCCTGAGTCCAATCTCATTTACAGGCCTAGTGGTCCACAAATCCACCTGTGAAAATGTCCGTGGATGCCAAGTGTATAAATGAAATGGACAAACTTGGTCATCGGCAGAGTCATTACATGGGTTCCTTGGCCTTTAGGGTAAGAGCTATTATAGTAGGAAAAGTCAAGTAGAAGCCTCTGAAACTTCCCCTTTGCAGCCAAAAATTATAAATAAAAATCACTATCATGTTCCAGGTAAAACAGCAAAGACTACTGCCACTCTAAAGACCTCATTATATCTAGGATGTGGGGGCTGGGGGTAGTGCCCATTATACCCATTTCATTCACTAGTCTAGCTACTATAGAAACTAGACAGATCTTAGGGATGACAGTGGGTGACATCAAACTCTGTAGCTCCAATTACAGCTGCTGTGCCAGATGTGGTATCTTTTCCAGAACAGACTGACATGGCCTCAAATATGTTGATACACAGCCACAGATCTGAGAATCCCTATTTCCATCCCTACCACCAAAGAATGATCATAAATAGCTGGCTTTTACTTGGGAACAGACAACAGAATGCATAAACCATCCTTCCCTGTCATACTATAACATTAGGAGACTGGATCTACTGGATGTTGTTCAGAATATCACACTGATCCATACTGACCAGCATGAGTAAAAAGTAACAAGCATGTTGGAAGCCTTAGAAAAACACCTCTCCAGAGGGTAGGAGATAAATGAAGATTCAGAGACTCTGCCATATCAGTGAATTTTTTAGAGATCCAGGGATGCCAATTCACAACTTCCAAAATAAAAGGCAAAATTCTGCATCACACACCTATCAATAATGAGGGAGTACAATGTCTGGTAGTCGAGGTTCCGGAGGCAGCATTTTCCATATTTGAAAATATTGCTCTGATCTCCCTATTGGGTGACATGATAGGCTACCAGCCTGGAGTAGATCCCAGAGCAGAAAAGGGCTGTTACAAGGCAGAACATGTTGTAATGAAAGCAGGACTACCAGACCCTGTGGAATTAGAGGTTATCAGTGTGGAGAAAAGATGCTCTATAGAGATTATGGTAGGCCCCAACGAAAGAATCACAGAACAGGCCCCTAGGATTCGGAACAAGGACATGCCACATATATTGGTGAAGTGATGTCAGCTGAAAAATGGTTCCTGTGTGCCACTGACTTCTGGTAGAGCAAACTATTGGACATCAAATGACAGTGTAGCCAGAGCTGCTCATGATTTCCAATAATCAGGTACTGCACCATTGGCCAGAATTATTCAACATGAACTAAGCTCTGTCAAACCTAACAAGTAATGAAGTTAGGGAGGCCCAGCAGCAAGGCCTAATAAAGTGAGTGTTGACCTACAGGCAGATCCAGAGAACACAAGCAAGCAGCACAAGCAGGTGGCCTAAACCCCCAATTCATTCACTGCTATTACACCAATGCCTCGCCTTCAGTTCAAATGTATGGTCATGTGGGCAGAGTCCTTTAAGACTCTCCTATGGGACCAAATGACAAGGGGGAAAAAGGCTGAGCTGGGGTCACAGAGCGAAAATGGACAGGACTATACAACAGCACCACTCAGAGGCTGTCTAAAATGTCAATGGTACAGAAGATCCTCCCAAGGGGCAGAACTCCAGAAGATGTGCCTGGTAATGCACTTGTGTGGAATGAGAAGTGGATCAAGGAAACAATGTATGCGGACTTAATGTATGTGGACTTAATGGCTTACCTGGTGTGTCAGGAGTCTGAAGGAGAGAAATTGAAAGCTCATGGACAAGAAGACTTCAGGAAAAAGCATGAACATGAGTTTATAGAAGCAGGTGTGAAATGTGAAGGTCTTTCCCTCTCATGTTAACTGACCCACTAAAAAAACAGGCAAGCAGGATGCCCTGTCCAACTGATGTTATAGCCAGCCGCCGCATCAGCCACTCCAACGCTGGCAGAATGTGTGTAGGAACAGAGTAGCCATAGAAACAGGGAGATAAGGGCTGTGCATGGGCCTAACGGCATGAACTCCCAGACATCAGAACTGATATAGCTACTGCTGCCACCAAATGTCTAATCTACCAACAGTAGAGACCAAAGCCGAGTTTCTGAAATGGCACCATTTCAGAGAACCAATGATTACATTGTACCCCTTCTATCCTAGAAAATGACTGACCTTGATTATAACTGAAACACATTCTAGGTACCCATTTGCCTTTCCTGTCCACAGGCCTCAGCCAGCAACACAATTTTAGGGTAGACTATTTGATCTGCTGACCCATATCCTACAAATATCACTTTAGGGCAAAGGAAGCACAACCATGGGTACGTGGTCATTAGATCCACTAGTCCTATAACATATCACATCACCCAGATGCTGTCAGCCTGACAGAGCAGTGGGATGGCCTTTTGAAAGTGTAACTGAGGTGCCAGTTGGAGAAGACACTCTGTGAGAGTGGGACATCCTCTCCAGCATGTAACAGATACCCTTAATCTATGCACATTACACGATGCTGCATCTCCACAGACAGAATATATAGGTTCAGGAAAAAAGTAGCTGGAAACAAAAGTAGTACCACTTACCATAGTTCACAGTGACTCCCTTGAGGGAATCTGTGACTCCTGTTCCTGAACTCTGTAGACTTGGTAACCCTGGGTCCCAGAGGAGGAAAACTTCCAAGGTGATAACAGCAAGAATCCCATTAAACTCTATGCTATGACTTCCATATGGTTACTTACTTCAGGATCCTCATGCCAAGAAACCATCAGCCAGTGCATCACCAGGGAACTGACCTAACCATCAGGAGGAAACAGGGCAGCTGATATACATTGGGCCACGGAACAATGTGCTTGGAAGCCAAGTGGTCTAATGGAGTATCTCCTGGCAGCACCTTGTTCAATCTTGACAGTAAGTGGACATGTACTCAGCTATTGCCTGAGAAGACCATGATGACCAGGAGCTCTGCCCACTCAGACTTGCAGGTCTTATCCCACGGTAAACACCTAGACCAGCAGAGGTGCCAGACAACGGTGAGGTGAAGCTGAGATGTGTAGTAGAGAAGAACAGTGAATACCAGTTGCCATCGTGAGACCAGCTACAGAAGTAAGGGCTGTAATTCACTCCACTTACCTACCTCTTCTGAGGCTCTCTTTTCTTTTTCATTAAAATCTTCTCTTACATTTATTGATTTCCTTTTAAGATTATAGTTTCTTTTTCTTTCTGGAGCTGACTACTTGGTTCGTTTATTTTAGTCTTTCTTATTTATTAATTAAAAAACTTAAGATTGTACGTTTTTCTTTGATAATAGCTTTGGCTATATTCCATTAGTTTTGTGTGTGTGTGCATGGTGTTCTCATTTCATGTGTAAATAATCTGGAATTATACTTTTATTTATCTTCAGACTAAATTTAAGAGTGCTTAATTTTATTTTTTCAATTTAACTAAAAATTTCTCTTTAATATATTTTCATAGGGTACCTTTCTTAAATGTTTATATAAATTCAATAATCTAGTAGCCTTGATTTCTACAACCAAAACACTTGACTTAGTGGCACATTGCTGCACACAAGTGATTTCTTAGACCGTATTTTCACATTATAGAATATCCTCGGTCTAGCCATGATTCTCCTCTCCATCCTTAAAAAAAAAAATTCTGGCAGGTATTACACACCATCTTCCAACTTGCTACAGTTCAACTTCCCATTCACATTGCCAAGTTCAAACCTCAAACCAAGCTGCTTTACTGGAACTGTTACCACAAGCAAAATGCCTCCTAAACAAAGTTTCAGTGTTTTCTATACTTTCCCTTTCATTCATGAATAGAATAAATAGAGCCTCTGACCCTGGCCTGCTTGAGTAAAACCTACCGCGTTCTTCCAGCAGTCCTTTTCTCCCCGCTAGAACCTTCACACCAAATCCAATTCTTCTGTGGCTTTGAACTTTGCAATGAACTCCTTGCCTTCAGAAATATGGAATACTAAAAATAGCACCCTTTCACTGAATTCATAATCAGGGTTCCCACACTATATTGTCTATGGGTAGCCGCTTTTTGCCTCAAGAGTGAGATCCAAGATTGAAATCCAGTATGTGACCCACAGGTTTATCCCTGTTGCTTCTTCTCCTTCCAGGAGCTGCACAAATTCTCTTTTCTTCTGAAAACGGTAAAACAAGCAATGCCAGCAATGCTCCCATGTACTTTGCTTTCCCCCTCACCCACACTCCCTATACCCTTCCCATTGCGTACCATGACAGAATACTAGAACATTTCCTTTTCAAAGTCCCAATATGAATGATCGCTAGCACTCCCATGTTGCCACAACAAAAGACAGATAAGAAAAATCTCAGGTATCCAGCTAAATTCCTGTAGTTCTGCATTTTGAGTCCTCCCCCCACCCTAAGGAAAAAAAGTTGAGACTAGCCCAGGCCCCAGGAGACTTTAGTACAAGGCAACCCACCATGATGAGCCCAAGTTGAAATCCTGCAAGGTGCGTGCAGAGCCAAACTGGGAAACACATTAAAATGGCAAGGCCAAAACAGAACAGTGGTTTCCGGGGAACACACAGTAGGAGAAGCAGTTGTCACGAAGCTGGCACAAAAAAATCTGGGTCTGACAGAACTACTCTGTACCCAGCTGTGGTGGTGGATATACACGGATCTACAAATGTAGATGAACCACAGAGTGGTTCACCAAAAATAGTGAGTTTTACCATAAAAAAATAAGATAAAATAAATGGCAAGGCCAGAATACAGAAGCAGAGCCAGAGTTCAAATGTACTAGATTGGAATGGGGAGAAATCAGCAAAAATGGCCACCAATGGCATTGAGTATCTCCCACTTCCCTCTGCTGATCAGTGAGACTATGGTGTGTGTGGATGGTGAGTTGACATCGAGGAATATTATCTGCATCTGCCTGCTAATAGACAGGTTTTTTTTTTGGTTTGTGCCAGATTCTGCATATCTTACAACCTCACTGCTTTCCCCAGCCACCTCCATTTCCTGATGTACTCCACTGGTACCACTGAGGAGTCTCACAGTTTTCCACTTACATATTTAGAGGCTCTCTTGGCTGGCTTCATCTCAGAATGTACTGCTCATTCACAGGCAGAGTTCATCTTATAAGAAAGAGGTGAAGTATGCAGAGCAGATATTGTGCCCGTCTTACAGATGAGGAAATAGAGGCATTAAGAGACTAAATGACTTGTCCTAAATTTGTGGGAGGGAAGCATCTGGGCTAGAATTTGTATCTTATAACTTATCAAGTTAGTTATCTTAGAATTATGCTGAAGTATGTAGACTTGTATTCGTTCTCAATGGCAACTTCAAATGGAAAGTAGTAGATGTCTCTGCTTCAGTACTTACATAGTTTGCACAGACACAAACTCATCACCATCTCAAATTAGATATGCACATTTTGTAGTCATGTATCTTAGGGCTACCTATATAGTCCCTTGTCATTATCAGACAACCGTACTTAGTTTTACCCTGTTTTGCCTTCAACCCACAAATACCTAGTCCTGTAACCTAGAGCTTCTTTTGATCCTCATTAGATTTTCCAGGGTAAATATTAAATGTGTAAAGTTCAATAATTCTTATAGATGAGAAACAGCTACCAGATCCTGTAGGAACAACAGCCTTGCTCTATTCTTTATTCAAACACATGGCCCCCTATTCCCTCCCATATTAACCAACTTTCAGGGTGCTGTGCAATGGGTATTTATAAAGGAGAAATTGCTTCTAAAGTTAAAAGATACAAGGCAAAGGAGAAAGATCAAGCTTCAGTGTTGATCTCTCTTGTATTTCAGCAGTATTTGATAACTATGTCTACACACAGCTCAAATGCTTTGGCAGGGCTACCTGTAGATGAAATGTACTGCACCTTTGCACATACAGCAAGGATGTGCGAAAATGCACACTTCCTGCCATGTCGGACCACTTGGACTCCTTCTGCCACAGGATAACTGCTGGCCTCGAGGATGCAAGGTAAGCTCTGATGACACACCCATGATTGTGTTTACACCCGCCAAGAAACATGCACTTTCTACTCGTTTTTCTGGGGCATACAAGCATTAATCAAGGGGGTTCCCAGATCTGAAAGCTTCTTGGGAGAATCTATTCTAGAGAAGTTCACCTGAGACACTAATCCTGATGTCACCCACTGAGCTTCCATGAGGAAGAAATGACACAGAAAGCTTTTATTCAAAAATAAGGAGCCCTCCAGGAACTTATGAGCAATACAGCAAACTGAGATACAGACATGTGAAAATTGTGTGTTTTGGAAATCAAGATGAAGACAGTTTTTCTGTCTGTTCCCACATGTGCACATACATATTCACACAGGGGCTCTGGTGTTTCTCCTACACAACCATCCTAAACACCACTGTTTATCCATGATACTTCCCAGTGTCATGTCCTTCCTACTACTCTATAAATTTGGGGAAGTCCTATTGCCTAGCAAGTAGAAGTGGCAAATTCCTGGCAATAAGGTGGTAATGCTCTCCTCCTATGTCCTCCTGTCTGACTATAGTGCTCTTACCTGCTGAACCCTACCTTAATCTGACATTCCTGAAACACAGTGGTCCAGACAACCACTACCATTAGATCTTCATCGGCAAGGGAGTAGAACCATGCTTAAAAGCTAACTGCCCACATTTTGCTTTTTCTGCACTTATCATTAATATATTGATTTAGTCATTCATTGATCCAACATACGTTGAACTACTATTACATACTGTCCACTGTAGGGATAAGGGAACAAAAGTGAAGTGAAAAAGCCCAGGTAGGAGGCCGTACCAGGTGTATGTGGGAAGAGAGAGATGGGCATGATTTGAGAGTAAAAATATGAGTGGATGATCAGGTTTAGAAAGAAATCGATGACTATGGGACTGGGCATCTTTTGTTGGAAGTTTCTTTATAATAATTAAGTAGACATATCTATTAGGCATTTGGATAAAAAAGGAGAAAGGTATGGGTTTAATCTATAGACTCGGGAGTCATCAGAGGAATTAGGCTGAGAAGGCTGCCAAGACCAAACAAACCTGGAGGCACGCCAGACTATGAGGACTGAGGACGCAGTGAGGACGCTGAGGAAGGTCAGGCGATTGGAGGAGGAACTGAGAGAGCGTGGAGCCAGGGCACCTAAAGAAGCAGAGGTTTCCCTTTCTTGAAGATGCAAGACATACAAAATTCTTCTTTTTTAATTTACTTATTTATCTTTAGAGGGGAAAGGAAGGAGAGAGGGAGAGAAATATCAATGTGTGGTTGCCTCTCATGCGTCCCCTGCTGGGAACTGGCCTGAAACCCAGGCATGTGCCCTGACTGGGAATCAAACTGCAGTTGTTTGGTTCACGGGCCAGAAAACATTCTTATTTTAATTCAAAAACTTTCTCAATGAAACAATTCAAAATATTCATTGAGGGTATACCTTAAAGGAATAACTAATTTTATAAGAGACTGTCCTCACCTTCAAGAATCCTGAGTCTGAGGGATGTGTGCACATTAACAGACATTATATGCAAGTGTCTTGTTTCTTACCAATAGTGAGTAATGACTGTGGATTGATTACAAATTATTCAAGTTAACAGCATAAATGAACAATATACTAGTAATGCATTTGCATTAGGATTCTGATCTTTTAGTCTTTAAATGTATGTGTTTCTCTACCTTAGTATAACGTAAAGTTAAAGGTAGCATTATCTCCTTGAAAGCATACGCTGAGCCTAAGTTTCTATAATATGGCCAGGACCAAATGGAATGTTTGCTAGAGACAGCTGAACACAATATAATTGGACAGAGTCTCAACTGTGGTAAAGGAGAGGAAAAGGGTCAATCTTAGAGCAGTGGTGCCTGACAATTAGGTCAATGGGATAGAGCAAGGCCATTGAGGGATTAGAAATCATGAGAAGGGCAAATAGGCCAGGAAGCAGAATGAATACAGGATGCAAAGGGGACCTTAGCAAGGGTGAGGGAAGAAGGCAAAATTGCCAAATATGGGCTGAGTGTGGGACAAATTCATGGCTCAGGAACATGCATGAAGACCTAAAGGAGTGACAGGATTGGATCAAAGGGCTAAAACACACCAGAGTCTGAAGTTCCAAGGACAGCAAAGTCTTGATGAAAGAAGACAACTCTATGTTTGACTGGCAACCAACTCCACCTGCCAGGTGGCAGCACCCCAATTACCCCCTTTGGAGTCTCACATTGCCTTGTGATTGAATCTGACTGTGACCAGGGATAGCCCATTTCCCTTTGTCCACCAGACTGCAATCACTGTTGAAGACTACATATGGATGATATATTTGTAAATGTGTGACAGAATGT
This sequence comes from Carollia perspicillata, assembly GCA_004027735.1. NCBI lineage: Eukaryota > Metazoa > Chordata > Mammalia > Chiroptera > Phyllostomidae > Carollia > Carollia perspicillata. The sequence goes on along the minus strand of PVKM010005395.1, from coordinate 32,622 downwards.
TAAGTGACTGGCATTTATCTATATAATTAGATAAGTAAATGAATGAAATAAACCAACACTAATCAGGGCAGCTGAAATCCAGGGCCATTGGAAAATGTTTCTTATTAACAGAGAGGTATGAAAAAGGGGAGGGAATAGAAGACTCTTCATGGCTTTTCCCTTCTATTCCTTTCATTTACTTTTAATTTTTTTTTCCTTTCAGGTTAAAGCTGACTCCACATCTTAAGGGACCGACACAAGCCATCAAGTTAAATGATGTCCCTGATAGCTCTGTGGATCAATAGTTATATAGGCCTATCCCTCATCCAAGCTCTGTCAGGGCCCAAATTATACACTGTACATGAAAACCACCTCCTGGATTTACTGCCCCTACACCACCCAGCCATGGCAGGTGGCTTATTGCCCCGCTTTTATTTCTTTTAAACTAAGTCTTTGCTACAGATTTTTCAGCATTTTCAAAGTGATAGGGCTGCAATTAACCGAGTTCTCCTTCCTTGCACAAAACAGTAGTGATTTCCTTGGCTTCCAAAGAAACCATTTAATGTCATCATTCTCTCATGGAGGTACGAGAAATCCTCCTGTGCACACACAATTAGCAGAGACTGAAACAGAAAGGCGGCAGATGAGAACTTGGCCATCTACAGTGTTTTTGATGCTCCTAGGATAATCCACTAGAATCTGGACCATTAGCACTTGTGGGAGAGAGACAGAGGAACTGACACCTCTAGTTCTACTTCTGATAGGTGCTAGGTAAATCGCTTCATCTCTGCACACCTTGGTTCTTCTCTCTCTCGACTGGGAATGATTCCACTTCCCCACATTACCTCACGGACAGGATAGTCACCTAAATCAAATAGAGTATACGTAAAAACATTTCATACTCTTGGGAGGGAAGATGTCCTATAAATTCTAGGTTCTATTATTATTTAATATTTCTATATCTCAGATTGATCTGGTCTCATGAATCACTTTCTAACAAAATGGACTTGAGCGATATTGAACTGTTTTTGAGCTTCCTAATCTCCCAATTGTGTCAGATGTCTAGAATTATAGCCCTCTGAAATAATGTGTGAAGCGTGCTTCAAGAAATCCAGACTAGCTCTTGTCTGTGGTTAAGCAACAACATCACACAACTTTCTAATCAGAGTCCAGGGCAAGGAGGTTCTCCAGAGGTCAGCCTAGTAGCCCAATTAATGAGTGCCTTTGTTTCCTTGAACTACAATCTTCAAATGTGTCTCAGTTTGATCCATCTTCCTCATCTTCTTGTGTATATTTTTGGAACATTTCTGTTTGGTGAATAGCAATAATATCCACTAATTATTTTTAAAATAAATAAACAAGAGACCCTGTTTTCTGTTGGTCCTATATGTGGATATGGTTTCAATGTATATTCTCCCCATGTCTTGTGAAGTTGTAAATATTTTATTTTCTATTACAGTGCCCCACTGCCCTCTTGCTGATTTAGTAATAATCTGTCTTGATAGCATTAGCTGTTTAACAATGAGTAAAAGTGATGCAGTCCTCTAATTTCAAGCATAATTCTCATTAGCTACTGTATTCTTGCATCCAAACATACCAACCCAATGCTTTCCACACCATCCTATTCTGAGTTTCTATGAGCAAATGCTTCATTGTGACCTGTCATTTTTAGTTCATTTTAACCAACATTTAGTTAGCTAATTAGAAACAGTTGAGTACCCTCAATTTCTAAATCGGACTCAGCTATAAAACTGTGAGGAAATGGTCAGTGCTGCTTTTGTACTTCCAGGCCCAGACCACAGTTTTGCGGCCCTGGGTACAGGTCAATTTCTGAATGTTTGAATTTAATCAGCATTCGACTTTGCAATCTGTGCAGAAAATGAATTGCAGACTTTCATCGACTCTCCTGCCTGCAGGACAGAAGGATGTTTCCTATTGTCGTTACTCACAGAGAGTCAACTCAGATCACTTTCCCAGGACTTGCTGGCACTGCCCGGGGACCTCAAGGTCTGGACTGGGTCATTTGGTCTCTGGCGTATTCTCCATTGAGTGTTAGTACACAGCCATGGCCCTCACCTTATTCCCTGTATTATGTTGAATCCATTCCTCTTTCTCCTCTACCTCCCTGAATTGCTGTAAAATTCAAATGACGTATTAGAATAATAACTAGCACATACACCTTTATAGAATTGAGGATTTCTTTTCTGATAAATGGGAGGGAAATGCCTTGAAAATTTAAGTTTGTTGTTAATAATAATGGTAAATGAATGTTTTATTCAGTTTTCTTCTATTGCTGGGTGGTAGGTTCTTCAGGAATACCGGCACACCCAAGATGTTAATGGGTTCTCCATTAGCCCTCTAAGTTCAAAGTATTTCAGTTTTCTGACCACGACCCAGCCATCAAAATAGAATCTCTTTTCATCATTTGGACTGACTTGCATTCATTGATACCCCACTCCAACTGTAGATCATCTCTAAGTTTCTTACTCTGCTTGACAGCCACATCGCTATGCTTTTGAGTTGGCAGAGAGCTCAAAGTTACCCATGCACAGCAAATGGCTTATGAAGTAATATTGGTCTTGATGTCTAATCTTCAACCCAAAGTCGGTGCTATTTAGTTTTATCCTTTAGGGATTCAGTCCACAAGCAGGATTACAATAGAGTAAGCAAGTCTTCCTGAAACAGTCACTGCTTTAGGAGTACAGCCTTTAATTTGAAGGTGCTTTCCCCAGCTGAAAGCTATAATAATGTTTCATTCCACTTGGCAACAAAACAAAGAGCTGGAGGATTTATAAAGTGAAAGATCCTCTAATAACTGAGTGAGAGATCAAATTTGCATTATTTTATGTGACTGGGTGACATATCTCATCACCTATTCTGACTTTGGAACCTTATTAATAGCCAATTTGCACATACAAAATTGACATGATGACCCAAATCAATCATAACCATGATGGAAAATGCTCCACAGGACAATGACAAAATCCATCAGCACCCAGGTTGTACAGATATGGCAGGCTGTGAAGGTAACCTACCTGAACATCTCCTATTTCTAAAGATTAACTCAGCCACTCTGACAAAGAGATCTGTGCCCTTCCTCACTGGTCTACAAACATCTCTGACACAACACCCTGGTCAATAAAGGGAATGACTTCCCCAAATAGAGATGGACAGGAGACAAAAGCCAAAGGCACTTCTGGTTGGTTTAAAAGGATTCATGGAAATGCCATGGTGATAAAATGAGTTCCAAAAGAAATGAGTTTTGTGCCCATCAGACCATGTGTGGTTTGTAGACATGCACTTCAATTCCCATGTTCACATGTAAAGAGACATCCACTAGATTAAAACTCTGGTCTCGGGGGTCACCCTTTACTAACATACCATTCACAGATGAAAGATAAAAAAATACTGGCCTGCTTCTAAGTTATGAAAGAACTATGAACCCTAAGAATCTTGTTTCTTTTTATTTCCTCTTCCTTGGACCAGAGTAATGATGCAATCCTAGATGAGTATATTTGCTTTAAAAATGTTAATTTGCATTTAAATGGGCAAGCTTAGCGTCTACACTGGGGAGCAGACAGCAAAGCACACTAGCAAGCCCATTCGATTTCCATCTGACTGGCTCCTCGACTGATTTTCAGTTGGCTCTGAATTCAGGCAAAGAAGAGAGGGGTATTCGTTATGGGTTCCTTCGAATTCCAGAATCTTCATTTGATCTCCATAGAACTGATTTAACACACTTACCCCTGCCTTTCACTAGCTTGGAGAAATAAACTCATGTGGCAGCTCAATTTAGCAGTTGAGTGGCTATCCTCAAAGGAGTAAACCAAGGGCCTGGTTCCCTCCCTGCTCAGGTTCTGTTATCTTCAACATGCGATTCTAAAGCCACCATGGAAGTCAATGTCATTCTAGCAAGACAGAGAATAAGGGAGCTTGGAAGATGCACCTAGGAGGATTTTAAGAGCCAGGCCTGGAAGTAGTGCATGGCACTTCTCTTCACACTCCTCTGGCTAAAACACAGTTACTTGGGCACAAAAGGAAGTCTGGGAAATGCATTGGAACCATACACTCAGGAAGAAGAGGAAATGGATTTGGTGAGCATCTAACTGTCTCTGCTACAGTGAGTCTTGAATAAACAAAAGGCCAGTTGATTAGCTTTCGGATCATATCAAGATAGTTACATTTGGATGAAGACATCTCTAGAACAAAGGGTATGAGAATTTTCAAAATAATATATAACCAACACTGTTATTACACAACCAATCAAATGGTATAAAGATTTGCTAGAGGTCAACCTTGGGACTTACACAGTCTACCACAAGTATGCACTTTGAGCCCGCTAACCACTTCTGTGTCACGCCACCATCCTGGCACCCCGGCCTTTTCCCTGGATGCCAGCTTTTTCCCACCTTGCACTCCACTTCCCACCCCAATCCTGACTTCCCAGCTCTCCAATTCTTTCTTCATTCTTGCCCATGCTGTTACCCCTAGGTGTCCCCCAGGCTCTGACCCTTACACTGTTCTTCTGTTCACCAACCAGTCCCGATGATCAGCACTCACTCCTCAGGCTGAGGTTTCTGGCCACAGAAGCTGACAGCTCAGCCAATTTCTGCTCTGAATCAATGAGCTCAGACTCAACACCCACCCACAAGCCTGCAGAGGTTTTTTCACTTTCCACAGAAGAAACAGGACAGGTATGCTTTAGGAAAATGTATTGCTCATGACTTACAAAGTTCCCCACCCAGGAAGATTTTGAATTTTAGCTGCCAGAAAGCATTCTAAATACAGCATGTGATTTTAATCTGATCCAAACCTTATAATAATTCCAAAGATGTTGGTACCGTTTTCATCCCCATTTAACAATGAGGGAAATAAGACGTAGTGAAGCACACTACCTTAGAAACATCGCACCGAAGGGCTTCTATCTAACGCAGTAATTTCCTGACTCCTAAGTTTGAGCTCTGGAAAAAAAGCTATGTGTATAATTAGCAGTGATTAATGTTTAAAGTGAAACAGAAGTACACAGGGTTAATAGTAGGTTTCTGGGTGGTAACTTTGGATGTTGATCTGGCTCTGGGCCATACAGGTTTCTCCTCAAAGAGACAACTCTTGAAGAGCAGTACTGTAGGCCAGCTCATTGACAAGGAATGCCAGGTCCCATCATTTCTGAGTAACCACAATCACATTCTCAGATGGTTCTAATGGACTTCACTGTCCTTGACCTTTTGGGGGATATAGTTGTTACTTCTTGGTCCCAATTATAACATACTTTCTGTTTATTAGTCATAACCTGAGTTTTCTGATAATGTGAGGAAATTTTGCTCAGCCCCAAATGTCTGCCAGTGATTTATGGATGTCAGGTAAGCATATTATCAGGCTATATTTAACACAATTTGAAATTTCATTGTCTTTCAGTAAAAGGCAGCTGTTTCCAGATGTCATGAATCAACCTTTATGTCTGACTGATGTGGTGTTTGCAGGAAACATCTTGTAATACTGTCACGTGCTGTTGGGAGCTTCTTGAACTAGATTATTTGCAAGTCAGATCCTGCAGCTTTCTAGTGAATTGTTACTTGTATGGTTTCAACCACCTCTGGTTCAGGTACAACAATAGGCTGGCCATCCGTGGTTCATCTGCCCCGTTTGGTTCTCTCACTACCTCAATGCTGCAGCCATTTGGTATTAGGAATCCTGCAAACATTTGCCAACAATTCAATCACACATCGTATTTGAGGAACAGAGTGAGAGTTAATTGGTGCTATTGTCAGTCCAAGAACATTTTATTTGGTTTTCCTGGAATTACTTATCTTAATTTTTAAAATCCTAAATTTCCTTCTATTTCTGTAATGTTTTGAATACTGAGTTAATTTTTGTGTGCATTTGTCAATTATTCCTATCAACTTATCTTCACTTAAGTCACTCAATGTAAGATACTAATTAGCTGAGCAATTTTATTGTTTAGTCTGTCAGATCCATGGTTATTTTTATACCACATAAGTCTTCCCAGGCTTTTGGTGGCTTTGCCAAATTTGTGTTCCTCTGTTTGAATACATTTCACTCCATTTACCCCTTTGCTGCTATGATATGAATTAATCTAAGTAATTTTTCCTACGGCTGAAACAATTCAATAGTGAATGCTTTATGCACTTATTTCAGGCCTGACACATCATTTGGCTATTGAGGTAAGGTATAATGGCCTAATTATTGTAGAGGAGAAAATTTTGGAAATGTGATGCCTTTCATTAGGTCAGAGCGTAAAAGAAATCTAAAGCCACAGTGGAGTTCCTATAAACAATCTTTGGGTATCATGGTTTTCAAAACCTATGAGAATCCAGTTCAAAATGTATACCTTTCTTTCCTTTTTTTCAGTGCTCTCTATAATTATCCCAATTTCCATTCAGTGTACCCAGAACTGAGCATTCACAGCTGATGGTATATCCATTTCTGATTCCATAACGAGGTATCTCTTTACCATGACGAGTTTCAAATTTACCACATTTTACTCACTTAGCCTGGCTGTCGGTTCAAGATATTTGGTAATAAAATGTGGCTACCTTGTAGGTCTACACATCGTCACCTCCGTTCTCAATAGAGAGGTCTCCAATAACCGCGCACTCACTGATCTTCCTTTAATGCCCTCTCAGCAATCCGGCCTGAGCGGATGACTGACTCTGTCGGCCATAACACTTCGGACAGTCACAGCTCGCTGGGCTGGGGTGCGCCTTCAATCTCTGGTTCCAGACCATCAGGCCCAGCCGGCTCCTCACAACTATTTCCAGAGTGTGGGGCCATTCCTGAGTGAAAAGACCATCAGTCTCTCCATGGCCTCACCTCTAATTCTCCTTTCTCTGACAGAGAGACTATTCTGGCTTCATGATGAGCTACTAAAACCTTTATGGGGTATCAGAATCCCATGAAGTGACTGTGGCACAGCTTGCCTCTCATGCACAAGGACACTGAGCTGGGTTTTGAGAGGCTTATAATTAGTATAATTACTTTATTTTGATTGCTGAGGTTAACAACATGGGCAATGCCCAAGTATATTATCATCATCAATTGATGAGTTGGAGTTTTAAAAATCTGATTATGTGACATGTGTTCAGCCATATCACCCTGTGTGTTGCTCCTGGGGAATAACTAATACCTTGTTCCTTAAGATGCTTAAATAATTCTGCCCATGACACTGTGCCAGGTGTGAACGAATCTAAAGACATGAGCTCCCCGATCATTCTTCGTGTGGGTGTGTCTGTGCCAGCACGACTGAAATTTTACGGGGGCATCCAGGAGAGCAGGAAGCTCATCATTCAGCTGATCAGGAGTATGCCAGCAGGGCTAAAAACATCTCTGCAACACAGACGGCTCTTCCCTATGGTGCTCTTCAGAAGGAGCTGATAAACAAGTGGTTCTCAACTTGGGTCATTTTGGTAATGTCAAAATTTGACAAAATTTCCATAAACAGTTTTGGTTGTCACAACTAGGGGTGGGTGGAGTATGCTACTGGTATCTAATGGATAGAGGCCAGGGACACTGCTTAAGCTTCGTATAATGCACAGCATAGCACCCCCTCAAAGAGAGAATTATTTGGCTCAAAATGTCAATAAAGGCAAGGCTAAAAAACCTTGTTAGACCCAAGAAGAAGACTTTACAAGGCTAAGGAAAGTGCATAGGATTATCCAAAAATAATAAGCTTAAACAATTCAACCATTCTAAACTATTCAACAAGAACTGTAAAAAACTTACAAAACAGTAAGCTTCGTTTGTTGAAGTATCTAAAAACTGAAGAGATCTCAGCTTTCCTTTTAATAGTTAAACATTTTAGGCATGTTGAAAACTCCCTGAAATTAGGACTTGAGATTCAAATGAACAATCTGCCTTTATCCTGGTACCACAGGTTCTGTCTCTCATAAAGAAAGATAGGACGGTGGATCCTCTCCACCCCCACACACATTATTCCTCACTTATACCAGGAGCCCCTCAGTGAAATCATGCTGTGTGTGAGATAGCCAAAAGGCGGAATTTTATTTAAAGATGATCATTCCCCAAGGTTGTAAAACACAGTCCCTACTCAGGGTAATCAAAAATGAAGGGCTAGCCTTGTATTGCAAATTGACATATGGTTTATGTTAAAATAGGCTACTGTGGCCTGAATTATGACTCTTCCCAAAATTATTCCCTTCCATGTGCACTGTAGCTCAAATAAATGAAATAAAAATTAAGATTAATTCTTGACAATTTAAAATTAACACTACTTTCAGGAGTAGACTTTTAATCACTCAGATCTTAGCACAGGGAAGTTATAAAAGTTTTCTAGGTTTCTTACATCTACTTCCAGTGATCATGGGGAAGACAAAAAGATGAAGCTGTAAATGAACACGTCCCATAATCGTCTAATCTTCAAAAATTAAGGCATTTGTTCAAGGAGGCTTGGGAGCCCGAAAGCCCCAGTTTCAGCTAACCATGCCACCCTGGGAGGAATGCAGAGACATATTTGCACAGAGGACAACAGTGAGGACATTTGTCCTCTGTTAGCAGCCTGGGCTTTGGCCCCGAACCCCAAGGTGGAGCTCAATCCCTGGTGAGCTCTGCTGCCTGACAGACATCTTCTTGGCGAGATGAGACAGGCTAAATGAAGTAGCTTTTTTCCCTCTGAATATTACCCTAATTTCCACTTAGCTTTTTAAAGGATATGGGAAGAAGGGTATCTATTCCATAGTGGAAAGGGGGCACCTTTTACCTCCAGTCTTTTAAAGGACTGAGCATGAAAGAATAGGCTATACAGGGAGAAAGAGAAACAGATGGAGCTTAACAGGCTCTCCTCTAAGCAGTCTTCACACAGCCCTGCCTTACCTCTATAGACCCTAGGAAGGAGCTGTATCCAAAAAGACAAATGGGGCAGTTGCCACAAGGGGGGCATATTTACTTCATTCTAGATGAGGCTGTACTTCTTAGACAATGAGACTCAGTGAATGCCCGCAAGCCTCACCAAACCATGCACAGCCAAAATCCTCCTCTTTGGAAGTGAAATCCAAGCAAGATAGGGGAACTGTATCCTCTTTTAGGCACCATCAACTGAATTGATTAATAGGGACTTAGATGAGAGTGTGTAGGAATGAAGAATCAAGTAATTCTCGGTCTGTGGGTTTTAAGAGCAAACAAGCCAAACGGAAAAGCATAACCAGGAGACAACCTGAAAGTTCAGAGCATCAGGAAAAAGGAATCAAGGGGTCAAAAAGGAGGATAGAAAGTGGCTGTGAGAGCGCCAACAGCAAACAGCTTTTACAAAATCTTACTTAGACCAACCTCATGTCTGAAGGTCTTTTCACAACGATGGCTCTGTCACCAAGATAGAGCTGCCTTGCAGGGATGACTCCTCACCCAACCAGATTTCTTACAGACATGTCCACCCAGAACTTCTTCCACATCCAGAACTTCTTCCCCAAGCACCAGTAGTTCAAGTTGCACCGCAGGCAAATGTAAACCATGGCATTGTATATTATAGCTCCAGTCTAAGTCTATCTATGGAAGATTCTGGGCTGCAAATCAGAGATTGCTGAGACATCAGGATAATCCAGAAGACAACCACCAATGTGGATTTATGGCCAAAGCTTCAGGAATTAAGATTGGCTGCAGCAAAAGGTAGGTAATTTGAACAGGTTGACAGTTTCTGGAAACATTCAGAACAACTACTTGGGATTAACTGTACAATTATGTAGACCCCACTTCAACAGGATGTGCAAGTTAATGGTAAAGATGATACACACGTTTGCTTGATATTTCCGATGGTGCCATGCTTGGTTGGGTAGAGGAAGAAGGACCGCAGTGTGTGAGTACAGCTATTCTTATCTACTGAAAATTTACTTCCAGTTACTCCTGTTTGGTCCCAAAGCCTGTTGTTGGACTGATTCGAGAGTCGTAAGTACTCTGCTAATGAGGACAGGGAGTATGAAATGGCCTCAGGAAAAAAATGGCAGAAATGTAAAAAACAAGGGGCTTAGAAAATCTACCTAGAACATACACAGTAAATGCTCCATTCTGTTTTTATTGTTGAGATTTTTGCCTCACATGAGCTTAATTGGGCCAATGTAGCCTTTATGTCCTTGAAAGAGACAGTCATGGGGGAAGGTCAGCCAAGATTAAATTGGGACTTGCAAAATTATTGCATGCAGGCTGAAAAGAGTTAACTTTAAATGCTTTAGGTAAAACAGTGTGCTAAGGGCAGCAGTTGGGGAAAACGCTTCCAAAGTAAATTTGCCCTTGGTACAAGGACACAAATGCAAGGCTGGCTGCTACTCAACAGGAAAGTAACTTGAGCTCGTATCATCATTCCCTCAAATTGAGGTCAGTCCTAAGGATGTGTCCACAGCTCTAAAGATACACATTGGGGGCACCAATTGAATGGGGCACCTTGTTGCCAAGCCATAAAAGTAACTGGCCATGCAGCAGAGCTTGTCTCTGGATTCAGAACCTCCCTTTATCCTTCTGGCCCTCCTCCCCACCACTATTTTCTGTCTTATCCTAGTTAACCACTCCTCTTCCTCTTTTCTCCTTGGTGTGTCTTGAGCCCTTCCCTGTGGGGCTGATTTGACAACGGCAGCCAAGCTTTAGCTTCTTAATTTGGTTCACTTGGAGTTTTCCATTATAAGACTTTCAGGAATTTCATCTCACATTTTAATTCTGATTAAATGGCTCCTGCTCTGCCTCCTTCCTAGACTCGCTATAATATGCCAGAGGAGTGTTGGGTCCTTTGCATCTATAACAGCCCCAGAACTCCACAGAGGGGGGTTTTATATTTAAGACAACAAAATAACTTTCATTACAATTAATAAAAGAAAAATGAGGCTCCCTGTGTAGAATCTCAATAAGCCTCCAGGATATTAAACATTCAGGAAAGAGATTTGCTGAAGACTTAGCCTGGGAAGCTGGCGACACTAGGTGAAGTTCAGAGCCGTCAGTGGTCACAGCAACTTAAAATACCTGCAGCAGCATTCTCGTTCCTATGTTGAGAAACCACGTTCTCAAAGCAGATCGGCTTCCCTCTGACAACCACACTCTAACTCACAGACCTTCCCTCTGTTAGGTGTAGGGCTTAGGGGGGCACTTCTAAGATCTCCATTATCTTACTTAATCGCAAGCTTGCTCTAATATGGGCATTTCTTCCAAACAATAATGTAGTTTTGAAATGAGGAAGACCATGGTTTGAATCTAGCCTCTCTCTATTGTGCTATTTCACAGGGATTCTAGCCAAGCTGCTTCAATTTTTAGAACCTCAGCATCCACTCTTAGAAATTAGGATTGTGTGTTAGTCAGTTTTTGCTGGATAACAAATATAACAAAAACTCCATGTTTTAAAAAACATTGGCTCTCTTGCTCACAGTGCTACCAGCAGTTGTAGGCTGGAGTCAGCAGAGCTTGGTTCTAGGCTGTGGGTTGGGTCCACATTCCCTTATTCTCCTTGGACCAGCAGCAGCCCAGGGAATGTTCTCATTTCAAGCCACAGGAACACAGAGGGGCAAGCCAAACTGTGCAAGCACAATCAAAGTCCCTGTTCAAGCCATGTCTGCTGAGAGTAGTCATGTGGCCAAAGCAGTCACATGACCTAACCTAAAGCCCAAAAGGAGGAAAATGCACTGTATCACCCCTCCTCCCATGAAGTTTTGTAAAGCCACAGGGGGAGTGAAAAATTGAGAGCCAATCTTCCACAATTGAAATAATGATCACACAGAGGAATTATAAAGATTAAATGAGATCAAAATATGGAAAGCCCAGGACAGAGTACTTGCTAAATAAATGATAGTTATTATTATGGGTTAACAAACTGTGTTTCTGATATCTATACCTATCAACACAAAAGTGCAAAAATGAGACAGTTAAGCATTACTACCCTTTAATGAATTTTATTAACTGTAATTACTAAGATGTAGCCCCAGGTTTGTGCTCCCTATCTCTGTGCAACTCTGGTGACACAAATAAGCCAGGACAATCTACCAAGAGGTTTACACAAACTCAGAAGCTGAAGATGTTTGTCCTTGGAACCCCAGGCTCCCTGTTCCGAGCAGCTTCCTCCAACTGCTCTGGCCTTATTTAACACCCGGTCCTTGTCTTCATTAGAAACCATGAGTACCTGTGGAAAACTGATGGTCCCTTCTTCCTGTATCCATGTAGGGTTAACAGGAGAGCAGGTATGGTGGTATGGTGGCTAATTTCTACCTGGTCTTTTCTCATACAAATCTCTCTCTGTCTCTACTTTCTGTATCAAAGGGCCTTTCAATGTAAGGGGAGAAGGTAATCTTAGAGCCCCTCCCTCCTACCCCATTTTATATACACACTCCTCTCCCTCCCACCCACCCTTCACAGGGAATTTAAAACCAAATTACCTAAAAAGGAGGGACAATTGGACTTAGCAGGGACCTGAGCTGTTTTAGAACATCTCACAGCGCTCCAGCAACGCTGAGTCTTTGGACCGGATATGACATTCCTGGGCTGATACGGCCATTCCATAGCCCTTTGGTCGACTCAAGTCACGCTACTTGAATTCTTTAGGACTCCTATTTAGCAATCAGGAAATGGCATTAAAAATACTCGCATTGAGACTGTTACTGTTCTTGTATATTACGATCCCATAGTGCAGCTTTCTTTGGTTTATAACTGGAGGTTTATAAGACTCCTGAAATGTTTGCATTGTGTGTGTTGATAAATAGTAACACAATTGTAGTATGATTCTTAATTTAGGTGATATGTTCATTTATATTTTTTATTAATAAAGGTGAATGTACTGGGAAAAAAATACTTGCACTGAAATATCACCAGTGGGGTCAGCTGATATGGTTACCACTGAGAAAATATTTATTAAGTGCTTATGTGCGCCACATCCTAAGGATCAAAGACTTGACCACTTCCCTCCAGAGTTTATAAGGTAGCCCCTTGTGGGAGCTCAGTAAACCATAACTGTCAGTATCATGTCCACTTATCTGGTGGCAATGCACGAGTATTTAACAAGTGCCGTGGTACCAGAACCCACACAGAGGAAGAAACAGCAGTCTTAGAGCTGTAGCAGGTGCTGGAGGCCACCTGCTACACCAGGACCATGGGCAGCACGGGCTGGGCAGCTGGGAGCAGTAATCAGGGAGGCGGTGGCAGCGTGGCCGCACAGCAAGCTCAAGGCCACAACTATTCGCCACCCAGTAAAGAAGTGTTTTGACATTTTAACAACTGGTATGACATTATCATATTGGTATTATCATACCAATAATAGAGATATTATTCTATTTTAAGTAAAAAATGTACATTTATCATTTAAAGTCATATCATAAAGTTTTAATATTTCTTTTTTCTACCTAAATGTTACAATAAAAGAATAATGTTCTCATATATATATATATATATATATATATATATATATATATATATATATTGCTTTTCCTGACAAATGATGCAAGGTAAATTTACCCTCAATGAAGCTGATATTCCAGTTCCAGCTCTGAGGTGTACGTGGGATCTGGCCAAGGAGGAGCCATTCTGCCACAGGCCTTAAAGGTCTCTTCCCAGCCACCACACATGGCCCAGAGCAGAATCAAATGACTCCAAAGTCAAGACTGAAGGAAGCAGCACTGTGACACATGTTAGGGAGTCCAAGGCAGTGTGTTTGGAGGCTCCCTCTCCTGAGGGCCTTCTGCCCCACGAGGACTCACTTCCGCAGGGAAGTCTGAAGTGCCTCTGAAGTCCTCCAGTCAATAAATGGCAAAGAGGGACAAGGAGAGCCAGTTGCAGGAAAGAGGAAATGCACACTATAGGAGATCTGTTAAAGAGCAGAGGACGGACCCTTCACGGTGTCCATCCCACACAGAGTAAAACAATGCCCGGGGATGGCACCAACCTCTGCCAGCACCGTGTGTTTACTTGGCAGCACTCCCCTCTCCCCAAAATTCTGATGATTAAGGTAAACAAAGCAACATATTTTAGAAAATTAAAATATTCCAGTCAATGAAAGAGTGAGAAATCAGGAATTTCCCATGCACGATGGAGAAGATTCTTATAAGAATCACAGCAATGGCACATTCTTACTTAATTCAGGTTTAGGATCATGGCACTTTAGAGCTTATAGAAATTATCTAGTCCATTTAAATGGAAAATTCAATGCCAATGAGGTTAAATGCCCTGTCCTAACTGAGGATTCTTGATCCTCAGTCCATGGGCTGGTCACATCAGGCTAACATTTCTTTCTCCAAACTGCAGAAAACAAGCACACATACACACACACACACGAAAGACATTGAAGAGTAATCAGTGCCTCGTGAGACAGGCATTCTTGGAAAAGATTTGTGATAAAATGTTCTCCAAAGAATTTATAAACACCGACATTTAGATTATTATTATAGTTTCCAAGACAACAAAGAACAAAATTAGAGAAAAATATAACCAAGAAATCTTCCCCCAAGTTTTGCATCCAAACCACAATGACACTAAGGATGAAACACCTCTTACCTTGGAACTGTTGGCCCAAGGAAGGCACTTCTGATTACAGAAACCTGGGCTGCCTCCTATCATGAAAGTACTACAAAGCAGAAGTATTCACCACCAGTGTGCTGCAGACCAGAGTGATCTGAGGATTAATTCCATTCACATGTGCCCAGAAGATTTGTGTAGGAGGAAGCAATCCAAAGGCCAAGTGTAGAGTTCATTTTAATAGCACTGAGGTTTGTGTGCATGTCTAATCGTGGGATCAGCAAATTACATGCCTGATGCATGAACCATATAACCTTTCTGGCATTGTGGAACAATTGAGTGCGTTTGGGAGAAAACCTAAGAATAGAAAACCCACCAAGCAGAAGGCCAGGTTGTGAAGCTGCTGCACAGGGCAGATGAGCAGCGATGAGCAACATGTTTTTGAGTATCTCCTAAGCCTGGGGCACTGAACTGGGCACTGGAGGGGCATTCATTTCCCCCCAAAGTCACTACTGAGGAAACTGCATTATCCCCTTTAATAAACGGGCAGCCCTCATAAGACACTCGAGAGGCTCATCATCAAAGGCAGACTGGAGGTTACACCGGGGAAGCAGGTCTGGAAAGAATCTCCTTCCATCCCCATCTACCTGGTGGTGCCCCCTCCAGGCTCTCAGAGCTCATGGAATCAGAAGGCCTTGAGGCCCCTATTTAAAGGCCCTAGTAATAGACTAGCACAAATTAAGTAAACTGACAAAGCATTAATAGGGTCACTGATGGTGAGTTGGAAAAGGAAGAGCTAACAGTTACACATTATCCTGCTCTCTCTGTTGCTGGCCCTGGTCTCCATTCCTCTCTCCCAAACATCACCATCTCCACACATGAACGCCCATATGTGCACACACGCACGCACACAGGAAGTACCAATTTCTGGAAATAAAAAAAAGGCCTGGGCAAGATTAAGTTCTAGAACTTTGGTAATAGTCTACTTTGAGATGTTCAAAATGTCAGGAAATGAGAAGACTATACTGTCTGAGAAGCCTCTGACCTGAATTATGGGAAAGAAGTGTTAAGAGATCCTTTCTCCAACAGAATCCTCTGGAGCTTAAAAAAGACCTCAATATCCAACAGTGTCAGCAATACGGAAATCTTTCCTCCTCTTTGTAATACTTCCCAAGGATACACCCTGTGCTCAGGACTAATTTTGGAACATCCAAGAAGTCAGGTTTTGTGAGCTCGCTAGACTCCGAGTTCCTCAAAAGCACAGACCGCAGTTCTGTCACCGTGGACATCGGCAGCCAGCACGTAAGAGGTCTGCCTAGATGCCTATTATTGGAATGGCCTACCCACTCCCTGTGCCCACCTACAAAGAGGTATTCACTTCCCCAGGGCACACTTCTGCCTTTTACCTGTGATTAGGCAGAGCTCAGTAACCCATCACTATCATCCTTACATTAACCTGGTGGCAATGAGTGAGAGATTTAATTAAGTGGCACAGGACCAGATCCCATTCATAGGAATAAACAGCAGCCTTAGAGCTGCAGCAGGGTGCTGGGTGTTGCCTCCTATGCCAGTATCATCCACCCATCCATTCAACAGACACATGCACACCAGGCACAATGACTGGCACAAAGATACCACCCACCATGTCCTCTTCCTGCAACAGGCATCCAGCCAGTCCTGACTTTGCACCCATCAGTCAATAAACATGGATGCACAGATGCTGACTATGCCATCAAGAACCTAACCATTTAGTGGAGCAGCTAAGACCACACACAGCAAAGGAAAACTGGACAAACAGCAGAATGACGAGATCCTCGGTAAGAGGAAAAGTCGCTGGATCTTTTAGTGTGGAGACGACGAGGGAATCTGCTATTTCGCCTGTTCCAGCCTCTTAGATCTGGGGCTTGGTTGGAGATGCTTCTCTGAAGGCAGAGGGACTTACAGCCCTGGGCAGAAATGTAAAAATAGGAAAAAGGAACAAACACTGACTGAGCACAGTGATGGGCCTTCAAAGTTTCACTCCATGAAAGTCTCTCAGCAGCTCTCTGTCGTGAACTTTTGTCATTTTCTTAGGCTGCTCAGCATCCAAGCCTCACCCCTTCTGAAAAAAACCTTCACTGTCTAGCCCTGAGCAGGCTTTAAATGTGGAGCTAGTGGCACCAAGAAAAATGGGCCTGAGAGCTGAGCAGTGCCAGACAGTTGGGGTGTCACACAGTGGGGCACCCAGAGACGGCGGCATTCTAACTGCACTGTTCCTTCCACTGCACCTTAGCTGAGGCGCAGGCTGCTGGTTCCCATGGCCTCTGCTCATTTTCCAGTCCTGGTTCCTCAGCCTTCTCCTCAATTCTACGAGTTAGCGGATACCCTTCCAATGAAGAAAGTTAACTAGAGTTATGTTTGGCAGCTTACTACAAAGAACTCTAATATACCTGGAACGCAGGCATCATTCGCGGCATTTTACTGATAAAAGAAACCAAGGCTCTGGGAAGCTAAATACATAGCCAATTAGTGATAGAGGTAGGGTTTAAGCTCAGGTCTTCTGACTGCAAACTTCGGGATGTTTCCTCTGTGAATCAGGACACCTCTGGTTGCAAGTGATAGAAAAAATGACTAGTGAAGCAAAAAGGACATGTACTGGCTGAATAGTTGGGAGGCAGAAAGCATGCCTTGCTCCATTCCCCAAAGGATGTTGAGTCTATCCATTGCTGATATCTGCTCTCACCTATGTAGACTTCACTCCTAGGACTTCACTCTTCTATAGTGGTGGCCTTCTCCAGGCTTATACACTCATAACCAGAAACCCGATAGAAAGGGGGGAATTATTTTCCCCAAATGATTGAAGTCTAGGGTTTGGCTCTCACCACACTGTATCAGTGGCCAAGGATGGTAAATACAGCTGGCCAAGCCTGGCTCACATGGGCTGCAGCCCCCACCCCCTGCCCAAACCCAGCGGTGGAGCCAACACCTCTCAAGCTGTTTTTTTAAAAATACACTTACTGACATAAAGAACATAGGCACTTTTCTTTAATCCTTACCCAAGGACATTCTCCCCCTGCTTCAAGAGAGAGAGAAATATCAAAACAACAACTGGCTGCCCTCACATGCACTCCAACAGGGAATCGAACCCACAGCCTGGGCATATGCCCTGACCAGGAGTCAAACTCACATCACTCAGGCCACAGGATGACACTCCAACCAACTGAGCCACACTGTCCAGAGCAACACCACTCAAACTTTAGAGGCTGACGCTGGTGGAGCAATAGTTCTCAAGGAGAACCACAGTACTTTACCAGAAGAAAGGTGAATGGGTGTTGAGTGGCAAAGTCTACAGATGTCCACTGGTATCTATTGCCTCTATAGTACGGGTGGCACTCATCTTCTCGGCCTTTTGCCACATGGCAATAGATCCTTTCTCCAAAGCGAATCCTGCCACCCGCCCACCAACCACAAGCTCTCTCTTCTTGCTACCAACCAAAAGTTTCTTCCACATTCTTTTACACACATTATATATGCTAGAAAAATAAACTACCCCACTCCATGGCTTTTGCATTTTAAATCAAACATCTCTGGAGGCCATTCTCAAAGCTGTGTGTTAAGAGAGGAAATTCAGAGAGTCTAGAGAATTGATTGGTTCATCACGGCTTTACCAGTCCCCTGAAATCCTCTCTGAGAGGTGGCTAAATGCTCTGGGTCCAAGTCAGTAGGGACTTGGTCCTAGGATCCCACAGCAAAGGGTAAGGGCCCAGCATGTCCAAGGGAGAGTGCTAGGGGTCAAACCACTGAGGAAAATCATGTCTAAGCAGTTTATGGAGAAAGAAAGCCTTGAGGTGGGCATTTAGAGCTGGAGCTTGCAGCCAAGGGACTAGAAAGCCATGGAAAATGACAGCAAGGGACAGTGAAAAGCACCGAGTGTGGACTGATGTTGAAGATGGCAGGCAGATTAAGAGAAAAATGTCTGTGCTTCCTCTGCTGTGCAGTAGAGTGGGCTGGCTCTGCATAAGGGACAGACTGAACAGAACCACCCTGCCCAGTTTACTCCCTGAGTCCAGACTTCTCCTCTCTGCCCTGACCCTAAAGTTTGTCCGAGAACTGAGCCTGCGCCTAGCAGCTGATCTTTACTTGAAATGGCAAAACTTCAATATTTACCAAACACCGTGTGCTAGCTAAGCCTTGGGCAAGGGGCTGGTGATACACAGATAAAGATGGAATTTTCAACCTTGGAAAAATTTTCTGAGGGTGAGAGAAGCAGCTGAGCTTTAAAAAAAAAATGAAGACAGAATATTAGGTCTATAATCAAGGTTTATATAAGGTTTCCATAGGAACTCATAAATGAGCAATTAACCCAAGTGCCCTGAAGGTTGTGGGAGGAAACAGTAAGTAATGAGCGTGGAGGGTAAGTTGGACCCAATCTTGCGTGGGATCACACAGCTTTGAAAGGAGAAACAACGGGAATTAAGGGTTGGGTCAAAAAGAAGCCCGCACCATGATCTGAAGTTCCTCCCGAGAGCACGAGCCCTCAGTTCTGTATGCTGGCTGCCTGGCGTGGGGCCTTTTACCTGGAGGTGGCTCAGTAAATATTTGTGAATTAAACAGTGAATGCTGTTTTGCCTTTGGAACACAAGGCAGACCTGCTAGACCAAAGGACACTGCTTCCTAAAACATTATCACAGCATTTAATTTCTCATTATGACTCTCTGAACATTTAATTAATAATTGTTATGGGAAGAGGAGAGCAAAGTGATAATTAATAGCTATTGGCCAGAACTACTGCTGAATCGAGTCCAATTATGAAATGAACTAAGTACACCCAAAAAGAAGCGTGAATTCCAGAAGTGGAAGGCCACGAACACCAGGGTCTCTAAGGGATATTCTTAATCTAAGCAGCTGTAAGGGAAGGTGTGTGCGAAATAGGAGGAATGGAGAAATGATAAATGTTAAATGATAAATATGGTCTGCACTTTCTAGAAGGGCCAACATGGCCACTGGGCTCTGTTTCCTCCCAACCGACAGCACAGAATAAAGTGGGAACAGAAGAAGAGCAAAGGCCAGAGCCATCTTATCCAGGTGCCACACGCCCAGGATGCCAGCAGCCCCCGGGGGCTCTAGCACTTCGGAGGTCAGCATATCCCCATGACCTGACGGCTCTTGATTCCTCCTTTAAAAGGCAGCATGCTCATGCCTTCAGAAAGATAACTACAGGACTGCTCATACATAAAGAACCTCAACAACACTTGCTGTTCGGGTAGTTTGGGTGACTGACCACTCCACTGATCCTTGGGGTTAACTTGCCCATTTGCTACCAGTGTTCCCCCCAGGGATCCTCCTTTGCATACTCCTCCATGCACACTTACCTCCCTACGCCAGCTGGCTCCTCTCCACAAACTACCTCTTCTCTAAAACAGGGGTCTTTGATTTTCAGTCTTTGGAAATTCATAACACCCAAACCATTAATAAAGCTAATGTTTATGCTTTCTTTTATGAAGAGCCTTTTACGACTATAAGATCCTTGGTATTAGGTAGCTAATTTTTTTTTTTAATTACATCGCTTGAGGCTGCAGGTTCAAGAAAATCTCAATATGTAGGTTCTGATTTTTTAAACAAAAAAATGTAATTTATAAAACCTTATGCTAAAGAAGAAATTAAGAAAAGCAGGCATACAACTCCTGCAAATAATAATGGTAACTGGGAAAAAAGGCTGAAGAGAAGAAAGGAAATGTTTTAAATACCAATGGTGTCTATGACTTTACTCAAGCACCGACTGGGATAATTCTGTACTTTCAAAGTAGCTCCTTTAAGAAGATTCCATTTTCTGCCCCCTAGGAAGTGATGTTATCCTTAGAGTTATGTGATGCAAAGGTGACATTCTGTGGCTGAACCAAGGAATTGCAAGGGTTTGATGCAAATATCCTGGGATTCCATCCACCCCTTCGCTTTAGGTCTTCATTAACTTGTAGACTGAAGGGTCAAAGTTAATCTAATAGACTATTGCTTTACATTTTACAGACTAAACTGCAACAAATTTCAAGTGTAAGCCTATCTGCTTTCTTTGCATCTTAAGATCTCAGAGTCTATACTGACTGCTGTAAATTACCCCTTCATAAGAGGTACTTCATGTACCAGAAGAAGAAAAGTTGGAATCAGAAAACTAAGTCCAGCTCTGCTCTTCCTAGATGTTGTTATCTTGCCTTCTCTGGGTCTCTCTTTTCCCATTGGTACATTCTGCCATCCATGGACCATGAGAAGGTGTTCCCTCCTTGGTGTGAAGGACAGAAAGACAGGATATGCAGTGCAGTGCTGTACCAAGACAGGTTTTCCACTTCTCAGTGGAGAAGCACCTCTTTCAGGCAGAGAACTCACTCCATTTGCAGTATCCATACCTGCCAGGTAAACTCCAAAGCAGGTAGACTTGCCTTATGCCTTCCACGGATCTCTCCAATCTTCCTTCCTCCATTACTAATGTGAGCACTGGAAATGTCTCAGACACATAATGAAAATGCTCTCTTCCTCTACAGTAAGCATATTGCAAATACAACGTCTAGTTCATTTCCCAGAGCATAGGTTTCCAGAGTCAATATACTAACATGTCACTGGGTAGCATATAACAGCAGACTAAACTTGAATCCAGATTACTGAATTCAGCAGACTGGTTCCCCCCAACTTTATATCCCAAGTCACAAGGCAGTGTTTGCATTGTCTCATCCTTTTCTTTTTGGAGGCTGGGAACTACCAAAAAGTTATTTGGCTAAGTATTTTCCAGAGTGTAAAGACTTGGTTAGTCCTCCAGCCAGTTTTATTTTCACAGGAAGAAGTTTCATTTTCCAGATGTTCTGTGGGAGCTTAGAATTTTTCTTTTGCCCCTCTGAAGCAAAAACCAAAACCACTAATGAACTGAAACTTTAAATAGATTAACTCCCAACATTACCTGGCTCGAATTCATCTTTGCATCACTATAGCTATCCTTTCGCCCACTGTACTTCTTTTACTTTCATTGGATTTCTACCTTCCCATCAATAAGTAAAGAAACAGGGAAGAGCAAGATGAGGTAGAGACTTGACATCAAAACCTATGACTTACTTTTGCCTTTTCCATTTCTTCTGTTAGAGGAAGAGCACATC
Source organism: Carollia perspicillata (assembly GCA_004027735.1). Classification (NCBI taxonomy): domain Eukaryota; kingdom Metazoa; phylum Chordata; class Mammalia; order Chiroptera; family Phyllostomidae; genus Carollia; species Carollia perspicillata. The sequence goes on along the minus strand of PVKM010005395.1, from coordinate 11,086 downwards.
TGGGGGGGGAGTATAGAGAAAGAGAGCAATGCATCAGTTATGACCTGCATTGAAATAAAAGTGAAAATGACTCTTTTTTTAAACACTAAAGCTAGATGAAAGTCTAGAGGGTGGAGAGAGATGACAGAATGGTGAAAATTGGTAAGTGCCGGGCTGACTTTGTTCTTATCTCTTTTCATGAATACACAGTTTCTGGAGTTTTCAGTTATATTGAGAAATTTTCTCCCTGTCTTCTAAAAGATGCCAAAAAGTTTTGCACTTGAGGGTAAAGCAAACACCTGACGACCCAGGAATTCTGATAATGCACTAAGAGGCTCATAACACTGTACATGACCAAAGGATTTCAGGTCCCCTCACACTGAGGACTAGAAAACACATTTTTCAAAGTAAGCAGAGTTGGCATCAGCTTAGAATAGAATTAGATACAAGTGACCAGTTACACTTCATTTTACAGGAATCAGATAGTAGAGAGAAGACTGGCTGTGGACAGGCCTGCAGAGTCCTGGTTCTAAAGGTATGTGCATCCCCTGCTCATGCAAGCTCTTCAGAGGCTGCCTCCTTGTGTCTCGTGAAAACCAGAGCCTGATATTTATGCACACCCCGATGGACATCCCTCACTGCAACAGTTATGCCTTCAGAGGTTAAAGCACAGAGCTCTGCTCCTTTGTAAAATTCCAAAGGAAATTTATCACAGAGTTTGAATGTATTTGGACAGGTCATTTAGGCTTTGCAGGTCATACAATCTCTGTCACAATTTTTGTTGCAGGACATAAGCAGTCATGGATAATATGTAAACAAACGAGCATGGCTATGTTCCAATAAAACTTTATTTACAAAAACAGGCAGAGAGCAGATCTTGACCCATTTGCCAAGCTTGCCAAGCCCTATGTTAGACAGCAAAGAACTTCTCTAGAGGAGAAAAGTGTTTCTACTAAAGCAGGAGTTCCTACTGAGGCCTCTTATTTGGTGCTTTATATATTCATCAGATAAAGTCCCTTTTATCAGTTAGGAATGACTTTGGCTATGGGTATCAGAAAACCCAACTCAACTGACTTACACAAATAGCAATTTCTTATTTTCGTGTAACAGGACTGCAAGGTTAGATGGCTGCTGCCACCACTCTGCTTGCCCTCCCTCACTGCTTCCTTGGATGCGCTCTCCTCCACCACTCGCAGCCTATCGACTGGTCATCTCTCATCCACCAGATGGCTGATGCTCCAACGAGCATCACATTTGACTCTGAGGAGGTAGGAAAAGAGAGGGACAAAAGGATGGGTCAACCATAGTCCCCCCCCCCATTTTTTAATCCGAAAAGGAACAGTGATTCCAGGAACACCTCTAACCCAGCTGATAAAAGATTTCTACTTATACCTTATTGGCTAGAATTATGGCATGTGGGTATCGCAAAAAGAAGGGGAATTTGGTATTTGCTTTTGTAGCCTTTGAAGTAGGAAAAGCAGAGGGAAAAAGGTATTGGGATGAGAACTGAGATAGCCAAACTACACCTCTGTGTGTAGGATACTGTGTTGGTGATAAGAAAAGCATCCTAAGGCAGAAGTTCAAACATATGCTAACCATGGAGAGCTGTGAGAGTGATTCCTGGTGAGGGAGTTCTGCAGGTTGCTTCTGTTAGCAAAAACCTTAACAACAATCTACTGGTGCTTTTAATGGGCTTTACTGGTGTTGGTATTTTAGTCATGTCGATAATGATCACATATCTGCTAATAAATATTCCTATTTCCAAAAGTTGTGACTTTCTCCTACCCTTGACCCAAGAAAAATGTGGAAGAGGGTTTGCTGTCTATGACTGTATATAAAGACAGCTAATATAGGTAACCCTCTCAGCCACCACAAAAAGCATTTTACCACAGAAAGGCAAAGGCTAGACATAAAATACTATACTATACACAGCTGAGATTCTAGGGAGGACTTTTGGTGACTGGAAAGAAGTTATCTCAATATTGGCATAATATCAGGGTTAAATTATTGATTATATTTTTGACAAGAAGCAGCCCTTACATTGTAATGCCCATAGAAGTTAGCACTTTGGTTTTCAGTCTTGCCTTGAAAATATATGACACATGACTTCAAACCACAACCTCGTAGTTCAACTCACTTCAATTTCCAGGCATTGCTTTTCTGTTAACAGCCTAATAGTTCAGGCTCAGAGGCAACCTTTAAAATAGTGGAGTTGTTCTTTTGGGATGTTTTCTCTGTAAGAAATAAACAGAACAGTTAAATTAAGAGGAGGTAATTTTCTGGAAGAGTGATGGGAAAAGAGATACCCAACCATACAACTGTGGCCCATGCACAGCAAATGCCCCCACATCTGAGCTGCATTCTTATTTTCAATGTAATAAAAATCCACCCGTGGCCATGGAAGTTCTGCAATTCGACTATAAAATGTAGATAATCACAATTATCTGCAGCCTGTTTCAAATAATTCCTTTTATTGTCAAAGCCAGTTCATTACTACCATCTCATCTGATCTTTACAGCAAGTGTTTGGTGTCTACCTGCTTCTGTCAAAGGGGAACCCAACACAGAGGAGGACAGTCTGCCCGAGAGCTCACAGACCCTACCTGTGCCCCTCTGTCCTGCACCCACGGAGTGTCTATTATTTACTTCCAAAGCACAGAACACTGGTTTGTCTCCTTTTCAAGATCACCCTGCATTTCCATGTCAATTTCCTAGCATTTTATGCAGCCTTTTAAAATATTTAATTAAGTGCTGAACTTGCACTTTGCTAGCTAGGCCCCCTGTTTTTCTTTCATCCTGTAAATGAATGTGAGTCTGAACTGGTTTTACCAGCTCTGAAATACCTCTTTTGGGTCCCCATGAAAATAATGTGCTGTCACTTTTAAAAAGAAACAAGTTGAGTCACCTCCTGGGGTTTTTCACTCTTCAGGACCCAAACTTCACAGATTAGATGAACTCTCTCCTATTTAGGGGCAAGGTGGGGGTGGAGTTAACTTTCCTGTGTAAGTGCAACACCTCAGTGGAGAAATACAAAAGAAAAGAAAAAATCCCAAGTGGGTAATGAGAATAAGGTGAGGCCAGGTTTCAGGGTCCAAGCCACACCTCAGAGACAAGCTGGGCTGAACCCACCCATGACTCCTTCCTAAAACACGAAAATTGCTTAGGAGGAGCCGCCCCTCCCAATGGCAGCCGCATTCCTGGGTCTCAAGCTCCCAAGCCTGCCTTCCTAGCAGGGGCTTTCTCTGTGCAGCTCATCCCCTTTCTTTTGTTTTCATGATGGTCCATTTGGCCCACTAAAGCCAGCTTTTTGCATATTAAAACTTAATTTGTTTAAGGACAAACAGTTGGAGGTCTGCTTCTCAGGGGCTCAAGTGACACAACACAGGAGCTGCGCTTTGGCCTTGGGGGCTGCCGATTTGGCAGGTCCCCGATTCTGAGAGACCAGCCCTGAGCTGCTCACTGTCAGGACTCCAAAAGGCATTACCCTGAGCTCCAAGGTGGAGCTGTTTACCAATACCGTGATCTCTCCCCAGATGCAGTTGCTGCTGCAGCTAATTAAGAGAACAATTAAGACCAAGGCAATCAGTCAAGTACACAGACCTCAGTCATCTTCCCAGCTCTCAGATGCTGCACTGCTCCCAGGGGGCTGAACTGTATTCAGTCATTCAGAAAATGACAGGAAGAAGCTATTAAATATCTGAAAACCATAAAAATGCAATCATACCGTTCTTTAGCTGAGCCATCCACCAGAGAGCAATGCCCAGCAACTTTAGAAACTTAGCAGTCCCCTCGAATTCACACACTCACAAATAAGAAGATTAATCAAAGCAGCTCAAATCAGAATTTAATTAAAAGGTGGGGATGGGAGAAGGCATGCTGGCCATTCTCCTGCTTTTTTTTTTTTTTTTTTTTTTTTGGTTTATGACTGATCAATACCTCTTGTATCAGCCAAATGCATGACAAAGTCCATGGGGTATCTTTAGAAAGGAAGCAACAGATTAAATATTGAGCTAAACAATTTAATCTTCTCCTGGAAGAATTTTCAGATATGTGTAAAAGTAAATCCTATTAGTGGGGAACCATCTCCATGTACTAGACTATAGAGCCTCATTGGGAGAAGCTCATAAACACAGATACACAAGCCACTAAAACAAAACTTTTCTTAATAGCGTAGCAAATAGAGACCAGATAAAAAACTTCCCTTAAAAAGAAAAACATATCACACACACGCACGCGCATGCATCTGTCCAGAAAGTATCCATCCATTTACCATGCAAAATAGAGGCATTTACTGAAGAAGATACAATATACAAGAAACATTGTACATGGGACAAGGACGCCTCAATTCCCTTCAAAGTAGGTACCTTGGGACCTCACACAGTTCTCCCACTATCCATCAGCTGCCCTATCATATTTTCCTGACTCTCATCAACAGTCTGAAACCTCTTCCCTTTCAAAAGTGATTTTAGTTTTGGGAAAAGCCAGAAGTAATGGGGTGTCAAATCTGGGCAGTAGAGGAGCTGAGTAACCTGGGTGATTTGATGTTTCACTATGAACCTCTGCAAAAGACATGATGCATGAGCAGATGCATTGTCATGATAAAGTTGCCAATCACCAGCTGCTCATAGCTGCAGTCTTCTGAATCACCTGAATAGTTTCCACGGAGGAATGTTCAAGCTTCATGTAAAGTTTGATGCAGATTCACTGCTCTACTCGCTCACTTTGAATATGATGGCCACACAGTACACACATTCACTCAATGGCATCTACTGCCCCCACTGACTGGTACAGTGAAGCTGTCACTGTTCACCCATGCACATTCTAGTCCACTTTTCTTGGCTGCCAGGTTACATTGATGTCACACAAACCATTTTCGTTATGTTAACAATGGTTGGACTTTTCCTGTACAGACCTCATATACCCTTAGTAAACTTATTGCGGAGCACTCTGATTTTCTCCTATTGAGTACTGGCTTTACTTCTCAATAGGTAAGTATTCTCTTTGAATCCCCTCACAAAAAAATGGAAATTTCTGGTGACCTGGAGCCAAGAAATGAGGCTGCTCATCTTAGAAAGAAGCACCATAAGCAATGTCATCAAAACATTTTTTATTACAGACTTCTGGCCAAGATGGAGGCATAGGTAGATAAACTGCCTCCTTGCACAACCAACAGAAGGACAACAACAAATTTTAAAACAATAAGCAACCAGAACTGACAGAAAATCAAACTATATGATAGTCCAACAACCAAGGAGTTAAGGAAGAAACATTTATCCAGACCTGTAGGAGGGGTGGAGATAGACAGCTGGGTGGAGAGGACTTACCACAAGGCAGTGGCTGGTGGGCAGTCAACATTCATGTGCAGATAAACCTGGAGGAACAACTGGGGAGCAAGACAGACCACGCAACCTAGGGTTCCAGAATGGGAAAATAAAGCCTCAAAACCTCTGACTAAAAAAATCTATGGGGGTTGTGGTGGTGGAAGAAACCCCCAGCCTCACAGGAGAGTTCATTGGAGAGACCCACAGGGTCCTAGAATGTACACAAACCCACCCACCCAGGAATCAGCACCAGAACAACCTAAGTTGCTTGTGGGTAGTGGTGAAAGTGACTAAAAGCCAGTAGAGAGCTGAGCAAGTAGCACTGACCCCTCTCAGACCCCTCTCCCACATACAGCACTACAACAAGCAACTTGGGTTGCCCAGCCCTAGCAAATACCTAAGGTTCTGCCCCTTACTATGTAAAAGGTGCAACGACACAAAAAAAATGGCCCAAATGAAAGAACAGATCAAAGCTCCAGAAAAAATACAATTAAGCAGAAAGAGATAGCCAACCTATCATATGCACAATTCAAAACACTGGTAAGCAGGACACTCACAGAAATGGTTGAGTATGGTTGTAAAATAGAGGAAAAAGTGAAGACTATGAAAAATGAAATAAAGGAAAATGTACAGGAAACCAACAGTGAAGGGAAGGAAATCAGGACTCAAATCAATGGTTTGGAGCAGAAGGAAGAAATAAACATTCAACCAGAACAGAATGAAGAAACAAGAATTCAGAAAAATGAAGAGAGGCCTAGGAACCTCTGAGACAACTTTAAACATTACAACATCTGAATCATAGGGGTGCCAGAAGGAAAAGGGCAATAAATTGAAAACTTATTTGAAAAAATAATGGAGAACTTCCCCAATCTGGCAAAGGAAATAGACTTCCAGGAAGTCCAGGAAGCTCAGAGAGTCCCCAAGACCTTGGACCCAAGGAAGCACACACCAAGGTACATCATGATTACATTACCCATGATAAAAGATAAGGAGAGAATCTTAAAAGCAGCAAGAGGAAAGTAGATAGTTACCTACAAAGGAGTTCCCATAAGACTATCAACTGACTTCTCAAAAGAAACCTTACAGGCAAAAAGTATTCAATAATGAAAGACAAGGACCTACATCCAAGATCACTCTATCCAGAAAAGCTATCATTTAGAATGGAAGGGCAGATAAAGTGTTTCTCAGATAAGGTCAAGTTAAAAGGAGTTCATCATTACCAAGCCCTTACTATATGAAATGTTAAAGAGACTTAACTAAGAAATAGAAGATCAAAACTATGAACAGTAAAATGGCAACAAACTCACAACTATCAACAACTGAACCTAAACACAAAAGCAAAAACAAACTAAGCAAACAACTAGAACAGGAACAGAACCATAGAAATGGAGATCACATGGAGGATTATCAACAGGGAGCGGGAGGAGGAGAATGGGGGAAAAGATATAGGGAATAAGAAGCATAAACCGTAGGTACAAAATAGGCAGGGAGAGGTTAAGAATAGTATAGGAAATGTAGAAGCCAAAGAACTTACATGTATGACCCATGAACATGAACTAAGGGGGTAGAATATGGGTGGGAGGGGGTATACAGGACAGAGGGAGGAAAATGGGACAACTGTTATAGCATTATCAATAAAATATATTTTAAAATAAATAAATAAAAAATAAAAACCTTTTTTATTAAATATCTTTGTCCAAGTCAAGTGAGTTTTCCAGACGCTGCTCTTTCAATCTCCCCAACAATATCTTCATCCAAGTGCACAAAACTCTTGTTCTCTCTGCTACAGACCTTTGTGGGGATTGGCCAAGAACAAAACATACCCACATCTATATACTACTGATGGGATAATCTGAGTTTCACCTTATTAGCGCTTGCCAGACTCATCCCAATGCCACAGATGAGCTGGTGACCCACAGGTGGCCAAATGCAGGCTACTTTCCCTCCTCATTTGGTGTTACAGACCAGAACACTCTTCTAACCTCATTACAAAATCCATCCAATGCTCAGAAATTGAATGACCAACATCCACTCAGTTCAGGGATATTTTTTTTCTTTCTTCTTCTTTTATTTATTTTTTTTTGCATTACTGTCTGCTTACAAACACACATATACTTACATACATTTACACTAAAGAAAGCTCATGTTTTACGTTAAATATGGTACTACTCTTCTGAAATGTATAATAGCTGTAGAATGATATGCTATAGTCATTTCCTGATATAGAATGAAAGCCAAAAAACACATTCTTTTAAGAACTAAATTCTGCACCAGCTTTATTTCTACTATGATATTTTAGTGCGCCCATGTTACCATTAAAATTTTTTTAACTACCACCTCAAATATCCTTCAGCCAAACTACTACAATTGGAAAGGAATTTGTCCAATTCTTATTGCTTCTCCTTTCCATTGAGATGGAAACCAACTGATCCAAAATCAATTGCTCAGATCTCCACAAGGAGAAGCAAGTTCAAAACTTTTCATTAATAATCCAAATTTAAGATATCTCCACAATGGACAAAAATTGTAGGAATTCAAGGGGGAAAACAGAAGGCAATGGTTTTCAAACTCTGCATTTTTCTCTGAGTAATTCAAAAGGATTTTACAATGATTTTTCCAGGCCATTAGCCCAAAATGTCTGATAACTATGACTATTTTGAAAAGGAAAAAGAAATTTAGCAGGAATCAGCCACTGAATTTACAGAGATAGTTATGCCTTTATGTAGCAGCCTTTTCACCTTTGCCTGCATTGAAAATAGATTTTTTTTTATCAGAAGAACCACTTGTCTCTACTCGTAAGGTACAATCTTTCTAGACAGTATTTTTGACCAAAACAAATCTATCTCTACTTAAATAGGAACAAGTAACCACCAAATTTTTTATTAACTACCATTCAGAGAAATGTCAAATAAAAAGGGAAGAAGTAATGAATGCCCTCTATAAAAAAGGAAAGCATTTCATAATAGACAACAATATACCTTCCTCTCTAGAGAGACAAAGATTTGCTCACTTACATTTTTAAACAAGTTGTTTAGAAACTAAGCAGAAAAATATAAAGCCAACAAAGAATAAAATGTTCCAACAATTCTTGAAGAACAGAGATGAGGAAATAAATCTTTCCCTACATATTTTCATTTATCCCCTTTCTGCCAAAAATATTCACACAGAAGCTCTCTGGGCATCCATTCCTCTGAAAACTGAATTCTTAGTCTTCATATGACATAAAAACCAATTTAGAGGTGAAAAGTCTGAGTCCAGACTATATTTAGGCATACTATTCATTATTTCTTTACTAACTAAACAGAAACCAAGCCCATGCACTTGTTCTGAAACTACGTACATGTTTAACTAAATGCAACTTTTCATACTTATTTCAACATTTAGAAACCCACTGGATTTATAAAAATAATCTGAGTGATTTTTGCAAAACAATTCACTTTGAGTATTATTACTAGGATATTCCTGGAAAACATTGTTTTGATATGTAGCTTGCCTTGACTATCTCAAAAATAGGCCCAAGGAAGTTTCTACTAAAGAAAAAAAAAAGAAATTTCTAAGAGGAGCACTGTTATTATTACAAACCTCTGGTTTCAGAGCTAATGACATTTGAACACAACTAGGTATTTGTATTAGTCAACATGAATTTTCTGACAGTATTTAATCTGTTAACCTATTCTGCATACTTAAAATAACAAAATGAAGAGTAATGAAGGGTATGTGCCCAGTCATAGGGAATGCTATGTGAATTTCCCTTCACCTTACATCTCAAAACTCTCCTAGTTTTCAGTTTTCAAATTTCCATGGCAGTTGTAAGGGTGTTTATGAAGGAAAAATCAAAGAAATTGGGAGAGCTCAGAATCAACTCAAGAGACTCTAGGATGGACCACATAGCAACCTATGTTTTTATCCCATACATAAATTATGATCAAAATCAACTGCAAAAAAATATGCCTATCAAAGCCATTGTCTTTCCCAAGAATTGGTATTCTCTTGCAATTTTCCTATTTGGGTCAGTGTAACCATCTCTCTTCCACTTTCACAAACTAGCACCTTGAAGTCATCCCTGAAACGCCTCTGTCCACCCAACTTTGCCCTATTCCCGAGTCTCCTCATTAGTTAGTCAAGTTATTCCTCAGATTCAGTCCTTTCTCACCATTTCCACGGCCATCTGCCTACTCATACTTGAGCAACTAAGAAAACTTCACACTTGGTTCCCAACCTTACTCCAGCCTCTGCCACACAAATCCAGAGGCCACGCCACTGTTAAACCAACTTCTAAAACCCTGTTGCCCTCAAGTCTTTCTGTCTGTAGACCAGCAAAGATCCCTGATCTGAATTCCACCTCTCCTACTATCACATCACTCCACTCTTCCCAACTCTGGGAGACATGACTAGCTGTCCCCCAATATCCATGCGGTTCTTCCTTTAGTAATTAGAACTCCCGAGTATAGCTGGGCACATCACCACCTGAATAAAAGCTAACTCTTCTACACTCCTTTGCAACCAGGTGCGCCCTTACAATCACGTTCTGGCCAATACGATTATGAACAGAAGTATTATGTGCAATTTCAGGTTCGTGCCCTCAAAATGTGGTGTGTGCTGGTGATCCTCTTTTATTCTTCAAACCTAGACTAGGATGCAGGTATGATAGCAGGATCAGGACATAGCCACTTTACATGCGGAAACGGAAGCCATACAGTAGGGCATGGTAGAGACACTCTACCAGCCCTACCAGTTCTGTGCTTTCGGATTGTTCAGTAAAAAGAAAATATTGACATTTTGTCTAATTCATTGTTAAATTGTGGTTTTGTGACAACAACCTAACCCATGCCCTACTTTTTACCCCAATGTGCCCTCTATTGTTTGATAAAATTCAACAGTACTAATTTGGTAAACTTATTTGCAAGTATATAAAACCATACTTACATACTTATATTTGTAAGTATATAAAAGGAACCGAAAGAATGGCCTGGGTTTTTCCATTCAAAATCACATTCACTTTTGGAACAGAGCCCAATACACACTAGCAATATGACAATATCCTCATCAATGGAAATTGTTTATTAAACTCTCTGGTTGAAATAAAGAATATTCCTTTGTACATATTAAACTTTCTGTTTGCAGGTGTTAGAATTTAAAGAAACTTAAGAAAAGCATGAAAAAAACAAAAACATGCCTTCAGAGGCATCGAATGGCTCTGAGGGCTCTCATGAATGTAAGAGCCTCCCCATTTCTCAAGTTCACTCGGTATGCCTGTTGCATTCTCCCCCCCTCACCCCAAACCAGCTTCCTATGCTTCTCTGTTTGAAGGTGGTATACAACTGCCTACTGTTCCCGAGTTTCACGTATTATAATCCAGGCACAAAAGACAGAAACCCTTACTTACTGAGTTTTACCATGTGGTAATCTAGCCAGACCCTGAAATCAGAGCTATATGAAATAAAATTGACTAGCCATTGTTAACATATTTGCTTTTTAAAAAAACCTGCTGAGCCACTGGAACCTGTAAAAAGAGTCCCTAATAACAATTACTTTTTGTCTTGGTCAGCAGCTCAGGGATGTGCACCCAGACCTGCCATAGAGCTGGGATGCTTATCAAAGAGTTCAATGAACACAAATTTATTAGAATGAAAGAGATTCACTCCCTTTCCACTGTCCCCAAGAATCATAAACTCAATGTGGAAATGCATGAAGGCAGCCAGCAAGGAGACATTAAGAAAAGCCATAAAAATGTACTTAGTGCCCTAACATGCTATTTGCTAACATACCTATGTTCCGTTCTCACAA